>MJUU01057655.1:59111-81457 GCA_002080025.1 Modiolus philippinarum | reverse complement strand
TGGGAATATTCAACATTGTCCTATTTCAATGACATTTGGTTTCCAAATAGGTCTTGATGTTGCGAGTTCAAAACCGGTGTTGAAAATTGTTCCTTGACTGCCATTTTCAAAATGGCCGCCAAAAAAAGGCGGGAAAATTCAACATTGTCCGATTTCAATGAAATTTGGTTTCCAAGTAGATATTGATGTTGCGACTTCAAAACCGATGTTGAAAATTGTTCGTTGACTGCCATTTTCAAAATGGCTGCCAAAAAACGCGGGAAAATTCAACAGTGTCCGATTTCAATGACATTTGGTTTCCAAATAGGTCTTGATGTCGCAACTTAAAGCTGATGCTAAAAATTGTTCGTTGACTGTCATATTTAAAATGGCTTCCAAAAAGGCGGGAAAATTCAGCATTTTCTGATTTCAAAGAAATTTGATTTCCAAATAGATATTGATGTTGCGACTTCAAAATCGATGTTGAAAATTGTTTGTTGACTGCCATTTTCAAATGACATTTCGACTTCAAAACGTGTCGAAAGTGGTCTTTAACAAGAACGTTTTTTATCGAAAAATCCCAACAAAGAAATATAATAAAACATGATCAGACTTTAAAAACAGTTCAAGATATTGGAGGTGTTGGACGTACGAAAGTTTGAGAAACTGAAGATTAACTGTATAACTTAAATTGTTACCTTGATTGTGGCAACTGAAAACCAGGTGAGCGATACAGGCTCCTGGGAGCCTCTGGTTTTATTTAAAAGAACTTCTCAGATAGACACAATAGACTTGAAATTTTCTAACTTTACTTAGACACAAAGGTTAAATGCTGGTTAAGCGAAGGAATATTCCAGTTCAGGATCTTAGTTGCTTGTATGTGCTTTAGGATATGGTGCTTTTGATATGCGTTCTTTTAAGTCATTAATGAATCTTATTTGAGATAACATCAAACGGAGATAAATTTGTATTTTATCAGCACTATAGTCAATGCTTTTGTGGAAACCAACTGATCAATAAACAATATCCTCGTGTATCAGAAGCCGAATGTAACCAAGCCTGTAAAGGAGAACCCAAAAGAATGTGTGGAGGACGAGCACGAAATGCAATATACACAGGTAATTGTATGATAACCATAAATTAATGAACTTTTTTGTGATAACAGTAATTTCTGATTCAAATAAATATACACATACAAACACAATCACCGGATGGATACTAATTGCAATAGTAACAAATGTTGAAGATCTGCAATCATTTCCGACACATATAAAAGTAGTGTCACCCAAAACGGACAAGGTTTTGCACCTTGAAAGAACTGCATATATTTTTAGACTTGTAGTCCATGCAATTTACAATGTGTTGAACAAATTTTCAAGCATATATTTTACTATGTTTATAGCTGAAATTCCATATTTTCAAGAGGGGCAATATATTATACTTGAATGTTAATTCAACTGTTACTGAATAAATAATTTTCTCTTCTTATTACACCTGCAAACATCTGATGATACATTGCCGAAGAGCGGAAAATTGCTGCACATTCAACATCGTTTTTCACATTCAAATGTTGTTATGATTTTTCACACACACACACACACACACACACTCAGGGGTATTATAGAATAAAATTATTTTATCAAACGGTTATTAGACTGAAGAATCGCCCGAATATTTTTTCCAGATCATGCGAGAAACGGGGCAAAAGATTCTTTTGTTCTTTAAAATAAGAAAATGGACAATAAACTCATATTTTCATGATGTCTTTGTTTTCGATATTGCCATTGTAGATCGAGGATTGTGGACATATTGTTTTTGTCCTGTCCGCGTGTCTCTGCGTCCAAAAAACTTTATCTTTGCAATAACCTATGTAAGTTAGACTTTTCATACTTCACAAAATATATGTGCAATGGAGGGGAACAAGATTATAAAACAAAATTAGGTTCGGTCAAAGGTCGAGGTCACAGAGGTCAGAAATTGCCTTTAAAATAAAGGGGCTGATAAGGTCACACACGCGTCTATTTTTGACTGGTAGTTCGTCGTGCGATCCCCACTCACTTTTCCATTATCGCGATTTTTTTTTTATATTCTGGACTTTTAAACGTCCATAATTTGAGAACGGCCGAACCGGCGTTCATGAACCGATTTTTTCAATAACATTTCAACGCCAAATTAATTAAAATAAGTTGGTTATAATGAAAGAATATGAAATAGAGGATAAAATGCGAAGCCTGTATCGCTCAAATGCCTAGTTACAGAATGCTAAAATTAATAACTTAATCATATCAGCTTTCCAGGAGTTCATTGGGTACATAAAAAGAAAATAATATTTCCACAAATTTTATTTCGTCGTATCAGAGTTGATGATCAAAAGATTTTTTTTCCATTTGGCACATGTTAAAATGTGTTTGAAGTTGGCAACCATTTTTTGGCAGATTAAATAGCGATTAGCAATTTTTTATTGGGCTTTCCATTCATAATTTCACTGGTCCAATAGTTAGACTTGTCTGATATGTAAAGTTACCTAGTGATTTATATAGAAATTTACTGTTTCATCAAAATTCTAACCCCTCAAAATACTACGGCTTCCGTGTATAACACTAGTTGGATGTCTTTAATTACATCATTCGATATTTTTAGCAATGAATACTTTTTTTTTACTATTTTTGGATTATGGCTTCCAATATTATTTGATTTTAATGCTGCCGGTGAGAAGTTACTCCTTGAAACACGTGTACAGCATAACCAAATTTATTAATTATGATGCAACTTGGGTTTTTGTATTTTCAGTACATTTAAGTTCCCTATTTAGTTTCTGATTAGATGATAATAGGGTCAAATGTTAAATTGTACGCAGATCAGCATGAAATGGGACATTTTATATATATGGGACACATTATAACAAATCCTACCTATACCATATATTTTCAATAAAAATATAAAAACAAAATTGTGTTTTGCTTCTTATGTTCAAATGCTGAATGCACATCACATAAAAGGACAGTTAAATACAATAGGGTTAAAAGATTAATTATATTGCAGATTGTAATGTTAGTTGTTACAACGGAACGAAACGAGCAATCTTCGATTCAACATTGTTCTTTTCATAACGTAGTTTTTTTTTCTACACGACGATCACACATGAAATAAATTTCAAAAGCTCCAATGTTTAATTATAATGAACCTTAATTAACATACCGTTACTACAAATCAGAAACAAATGCACAATTTTCGTGGAAACGCCCTGTTAAGTTTGGCTCCAGTTGTTACGGCGATTTTATGAGGAATTGCAAAGAGCCTGAAGTATGCAAAATTTAATCACGCTGGGTCCTATATTTTTTCCAGTAAGAACACAGTTCATGAATCCGATGTGTCAGTCTTAATAATGGTATTGACCAATCAGATTCCAGTTTTATAATTGGCTACTGAAGGTTAATTTTCGACACCATCTTTGTCCCACAAACAAACTTTTCGATGTTTGTGGGAAGTGCATTGAAAGTTGGATAATTAATGAATATACCTTGAATAAAGAGAAATTGTTTAAAATGTGTAACGGAGACATGTAAAAATGATTAGAGATAACTTGAAAGAATGATGGAATGTCGCTTTTTTTTATTTCGAAACGAATAATTTGGTGGGAGGGGGGACAAGTATTTGCGTATGCCTAATTTTTTTCCCTGATTTGTTTTCAGTGTATTAACATCTTTGAGTTTATGGTCTTCACAACGTTTAGATTTTATCTGCACTGAAGAGACATAAGTTGTCGAAATGCGCATATGCAGAAAGTAAATTCACAGTAACTTCGGTATTTAGTTATTTGTATAATGAAATATACAGACGAAAATCTAAAGTGCAAATAATGTACAAATTTATATTTTAACAGTCGTTCCAACGATCTTTCAATTACGACAACAAATTCTCTATTCTTATTGGGTTAAACTTACCCCGTCCATTTATTTTCAAAAGATGAATTCAATACTTAAATGAAAAAGAAACATTTGATGCACATTCATGAAAATTTATTTCGCTTTCAAGACCTTCACTTCTCAATTTGGGTACCTCATAGGTGAAATGATTTGGGAATAGCTGCCACATGAAAATTATTTTGAAATATTACACGACAATATCAAAATATAAAAATTCGATTTAATTTCACTTCCACATCATTGACAACTTATGTCTCATACAGTGGAGATCAAATAAAAATATTTGGAAAAACATAAATAGAAATATTTATTTTTTACAGATAACATGAATATATGGAAATATAACAACTAGAGACTCCCAGGAGCCTGTATCGCTCACTAAAAAAAATAAGAATTTTCGTTAAATCTTCGAAATTTGTAGAATAATAGGAATACATAAAGTTGTATTGTATCTTTTTTTTTTCAATAAGAGCTCAACTTCCACCATAATAAGCAAATAAAAAAATAAATAAAATAAAAAAAAAATAAATAAATAAAAACAAATCAGACAAAATTGTCACAGAAGTCTGAATTTTATAGAAATCATAGCTCAGTGTGTGTGCATCAATTTCAAGATTCAAATCGAATTGCACGACCCTTTTCTTCCAATTCATAGACACGAACAATTTTTTGCACAGTGTGCTTTTTTAAGTTTGCATTTACATGCGCAAAATACATACCGTGTAAATTTACACATGTGCAAATTTACTTTACACTTGCCCCCGACCTCGTGCAAATTTACACCTTTTGTTAAGTTTACACACGTATGAAGTTGCGTTTACATGCAGTAATTGCACACCAGTGCAAATTTGCATACCTAAATACACATGTATGTAAAACTGTGCATGTAAATGGAGCTTTAGATGTTAAATTCTACATACGGAAATTTCACTGTTTGTTACACATGTCATCGTAAATGGTAGATAACAGTAATCAAAACTCGGGAAAAGATTACTTGTTAGGATTATAGAAAATGATTTATAACTTTTTGTTTAATAACACACATGAAAATACATAACTTTTCAACTTTTTCCCTCCGTTTTTCTACTCATGACTGGTATGCCGTGGCAGTGACCTACGCAAATCTCTAAAAATTGAATATCAACAGTTCTCTTAAAATATTTGCAAAATGAATAAATAAAAGTCTGTAATAATCGTTTGGGGGTAGCTGTAATGGCACGAGGGAACGGCGAGGCCCATAACAACATCCGAAGGCCATTATTACAGACGTAGGACACATAACAGGGCCATTATGAAAATACTGATTTCATAAACTTTTATTTACCAGATTGGTGACTTTAAATAGATCGATAAGGGAATGTAAATGTATATAAAATAATTTTCTGGAAATTCATTTTTTTCCATGAAAACTCGTTTGTGGAATCAAATATCTGAAACAAAAAAGATTTGACCCTGCTTAATTTAAAAAAAAAGAACTATGTTTTAGAAAATCAAGAAATGGTGTAAATTTTCTGATCCCATGTGATGAGATGAGTAAAATTAGAGGTCACAAGTAGGGTCAAATATCTGAAACAAAAAAGTTTCTCAACACAGCTGTATAAGAATTTAACCCAATGGAAAAAAAAACACCTTTTTTTTGACAAAATCAAGAAAAAAGATTTTTTGTGATTCCTTGTGATGAGATGAGTAAACTTAGTGGTCACAAGTAGTCAAATATTTGAAACAAACAAAAAAATAATAAAAATTCTCCATACAGCTGGATTAGGGTTTACCAGTGAAGCTCAATTTTTGTTTAGAAAATCAAGAAAAGATGTATATTTTCTGATCCCTCATGATGAGATGAATAAAATGAGAGGTACAAGTAGGACAAAAATCTAAAACAAAGATGTTAAGCATTATACAATGATGCAGCTCCCAATTCAGACGAAGTATGTCAGACCACTGAAAGAACTACAAATACAATAAAAATTATATTTCCAATTTTCTATTGCTTATTCAATGCAAAGAATGCAGAAATAATGTGTACTTTACTGTAAATATATGATACAATCATAATTTTAAGTTTTACAGACAACAGGGGAACTGTACGGCCGACATCCTGAATCCTTTAATGGCTCCGCTAATCTAATAATGCCCTTTTATCTCGTAATGGGCCTGTTTATTCCGTAATGGCCCTGTTGTAATGCACACTTGTAATTCATAAAGGCATTATTTACATATTTTATCCTAACTGGTTAATAATTGTTCATAATAAATCCCTGTACTCGTTTTGATAAATAATTTACTGAAGATTTATATTTCCTTTATTTTTCAGTGTGACAGTCGCACTTTAGATGAGAAAAGCAACTAAGTATAATTAATCAAAAATAAAAGCAAGTCATTTCATTTTTTGTTTTGTTTTACGATACACATTCCTAGCCAGAAGTCTGCGCTTCGGCGAGATTAAAAGAAATGGTTTTTGCATTATGTTTCGACAAGTTTCTGTTTAACATTACATGTCATTGACCAATACAGTATTACAATTCACTGGAGCAAAATATAACTTATTTCATTAGCTTTATTGGGCTTATCTTGCATCCTAGACTACCAAATTTTTCTTGAATATAGGGTCTGTAAGTCTCGTCATGTGACACCGAGAAATCACGATAAAATTCAAAATTGAAAAATATGACGTTGTGGGATTATGACGTCCTTAGTGTTTGCTTTAAACGTCATATTTTTCTGTTAAAAATGCAACTTCCGGGTACAAATTATGTCCCCGGAAGTCCTAAAATTGGACGAGACTTACAGACCCTATTATATTACTAACATGTTTGGTGATGCTTGCATAGCAGAACAAGATTCCTCGTCACGGAATTCATATTCGCCTGTCTGGGAGTTTTCTTTTCCAGCAAACTATTAAATCGAAGATCGGTATTTCTGCCGAGTAACTTCCAAATATACATCGTTGCCATCAATAACGCCTTAGTATTGCGTTTTTATCAGGAAACATACATTCCAGTATTCTGGTTCTTTAGTTTCAAAACGAACAAATATTTCATATATTCCTGTATCGAATGTAAAGTTACAATTTGCCAACAGTGCATGTGTCAAATTATAAAAGTATGACTAAGCAGCCAGTGGAAACAAGGCATTTGAAAGTGTACTTGCATTCCGATGCAAACAATTTGCTGTATCACAACAAAATTTAAAAAAGTAGCCTTTTAACTTTTAGTTTCTCGTCTTGTTTTTATTTAGCATGAGAAAGTCGTAATTTATCGCGAATGCATCCATACCCCATGCGTGGTTTTACATGAATCGCTTATTTTGTTCTGATCCGTTAACAAACAGAGCAACCAAAATAGTTTAACATTGGATCTCATGTAAAAAGCATTTTCTAGATCATCTGTTACAATAAGAACCAAACTGGACCTCAATTCATTAAGATTGTTTACTTTGTTTCGAGTCCACAAAAAAAACAAAAACAAAAACAAAAACAAAAAACAAAAAAAAAAAAAACAGCGCGGATCATTTATCAACATTTGGACCTCCAGAAATCCATCAATGAAAACTCTACAGCAAATGTCACCAAGATGTACTGATGTTCGGGGAATTTATTATTTTGTACAAAAATACGCCAAAACTACACTTTGGAACATAGCTTAACCTTTGTACCAATGATAAAATAATTTTTGAACTGAAATAATGAAATACAATTTCTTGTATATTTTCCGATTACGCATACATGAGATGACCAAAAAGCAGACTCAGGTTTGTAATTTATATAAGCATTTGCATATCAGCATTGCTTTTAATTCTTATGTAGGCTGACCAATGACAATTACGTTTTTGAAACAGTCCTTCCGCTCTGTGGACAAAATCTCTGCATCCATCACAATAGCGAATGAGTTGTGAGAATAGTACATCTCAAAGACGGGAAGTTCACTAGTGAAAATCCAAAATTATTGCTGTTGTCATAAAGTTTTGAATTCAGACGTATATAGTTATCGGTAAAATAGTACTATTCCAAGTACGATTTTGATAATTGCGATTCAGTTGTTTTTATTTTCTAGCCAATTTAGATTTGTTACATGAAGGGAATCTTTATTTGACGATTATTCAATCATATAAAGAAAACTGAAATTACGGAAATTTGCTACTTTATTTTCTTTTTTCACTCTAACCATCTTATGAACATGGCTTCATATGAAAAAAGACATACAAGTCCCCAATAAGTCTCCTGAAACACTTGAGAATCAACATTATTTTTTTTCAGTATGCTTTATTACGAATTTATCTTAAGGTTATCTAGATCTTTGATTGCAACGAATAGAAGGTTAAAAAGGTTTTATTTTCAAGACCAGCAATGGATCCTACTTGTCTTTTGTATTTTTATTATCAAACATCTAAATGCTTTCATTCCTAACTCAGAGATACTCAAAGAAGACGAAATTAATTTGTTTTTTGTAGAGAATGTCCTGTGTTGCTTTTTCAAAAAGTGTGAAAGCTTTGTTTCAAAATGAATTCCCATGCACCATCTGGTTGCCATCTGCAGAATTGTGTTAATTGTATGCGGATTATTTTAGATTGAAGAAGTTGGACTCTGATTGGTAAAATAATACTAAGGACAATGCAATTTTATATTTATCATTCTTTAATTCTAAGATGAAATGTAATATTTTAATTTTTACCTGTTTTTGGACCCTTTTTGAGTTTGAATTTTTCAATTGAAATACACACCTCAGATTAAAATCATGTATGAAATAAAAGGGACAACAGGAAACACTACAATGGCTGAAAATTATAATTACATACCACAATCTGCTTGGAACCTTCACAAGAAAAACACAAATAAGACAAAAGAAGTAGAACGGGTTACCTCAGACCAAAATTGACGAGGCGCCCCATAGTGCATTCTTTGTAAAACATTTTCATTTGTCCCTTATCTTCAATGAGGAGGAACGTATTTGACCTTTGACCCCGATAGAGAGTGCTGCAATCGTTATTGACGAGGTGCTTATTTACTTTAGTATGCCATTGGCCTTGCCCTGTCTATGGAATTTCCAATGGTTTTGCCTACTGGTCTCGTCTTTATCCCAGCTTTGGCCTTTCTTTTACCCTAACCCTAATGTAATTTTTACTACACCTTAACCATTGTCTCTATAATCCAGTGACCGAACCTTTTTGTTATAGTTGTACTTTAGTGTGTCATTGACCTTTGGCCTCTACCCATATCCCTCGCTTGGCTTAATCCTTCTTATGTTTAGGATGTCTTCATTGGTCTCGCCCTACCTGTATCCAATTTACTTTCCAAGGTCTCGCCTTCTACTTTGGTTTTCTTTTACTAGGTCTCTCCCTACTTCTGTCTATTCACTGTTCTCGTCTTTATTCTTACCCTAACCCTAACCTTTAACCTTACACTTATCCTTGCATTAACCCTAACTTTTCTGTTGTTAGATCAGTAATGTTGTATTTGTTCACGACTAACCTTAACCATTCTTTTTGCAGTTTTTTTCTATATCTCCATAATTACTTTCCATTTTTTAAACTTATTTGAGTTTTCTCTCTATTTTCTGTGTCCTAAGTTGCTGTGACAACTTTTTTTATCTATTTTTTTTATTTATTATTTTATTTATTATCATTTTATTAATACTATTACTCTTTAACTTATTCTTTTGCATTTTATTTTTTTAATTATTTTTCATTTAAAATATCATTTCATTTCTTTTATTATTTTTCTATTCAATTATTAGTTTAATTTTCTTTATTTAATTTATTTATATTATTAATTAATTATTTTATTTATTTATTATTATTTTTTAAATTTATTTAATATTTATTATTTTCATTTTATTTATTTATTTATATTTATTTACTTTATTAGTATTATTATTTATTTATTTATCTATTATCACAACAAATATTTACTTATTTCATTTAAAATTTATTTATTTTATTTCTTTTATTATAATTTTATAATCCGATTATTAGTTTCATTATCTTCAATTAATTTATTTACTAGAATATTCTTTATTATTTATTTATTTTTCATTTAGTATTACTTTTATTATTATTTTATTTACTTTTTTATTATTTTTTATTTTTTTAGTATTTTTTTTATTATTTCAGTATTATTTTCGTTATCTGTTAGTTAATTTATTGATATTCTTCATTAATTAATGTTTTATTTATTAAATTAAATATTTTATCATTACTTTTATTATTATTTTATTTCTTAGTTCATTTTAATTTATTGTTTATAATTTTTCTATTTTTATTATGTTTATTTATTTACTATTATTACTATTATCATTATTATTATTATTATTACCAATATTTATAATTATTTATTTTATTTATTATTATTATTTTTTTATATTTTTAAAATTTTTTTTTTTCATTTTTCACTAAATTTAACCCTTAACTGAACATCGATGATTATGACCTAATTACTAATCATTAAGATATATGTAATCCTAACCCAAATGATTTCAATAATACTAATTTTAAACTTGAAAATCATTTTATTTATTTATTAATGGTAACCTAACCTAAAGCTTTCAAACAAACACTAACGTTGATATTGGTATCATTCCCAATGATGAAATTAGTTTTACCCTTACAAAAGTAACCCTAATCAGTTGCCCTAACCCTTATGCATACAACCCTAACCCTTATATATACAACCGTACCCCTAATTCACATAACAGTAAGCTTAATGTATATGTTACAGTACAAATTGGAATCCAGTAGGATCCAGAATCCTCCTAGTACAAATTGGAATTCCAATTTCTACCAGGACAAATTAGAATTCTGATTTGAACTGGATTTAATCCAGTACAAAGTGAAGTTCCAATGTCTACTGGGAGAAATTGAGATATCCTGATTTATACCGGTAGGATTCTAGATCCTACTAAATTTCTAGTAAGATTCAGAATAATACTGGATATCTATTTAGGAGGATTGTGGATATTACTCACATTTAAAGCTAAATAAGTTTTTGATTATGTTTAAAGAAGTATGTATTTCACACATCATTTTAATTAATGAAAACTAAATACTAAAACATTAAAATAACATGAAAAATTGTAATATAATTTTTTAATAATTATTTTGCAAAATTTGGTTTATCTGCGTCTGTGACATTTGGTAGAACAGGAAATTTTCAATTTACAACAAAAACATCGAATAGTATTGCATTTCCTTGAGAAATTACAAACTGTGGCTGTTATTCAGTTGTCGTTCAGTGATAGATTTTTGCACCTGCATGTGTGAAATTTCAGTGAGAGTAACAAGATCAGTATCAGAATACAGTTTTCAAGTATGCCATTTTAGAAAAAAAATTCATGTTCCAATGTTTTTTGCTTAATAACTCATTGTGTTCTTCCATGTTGAAACTAAACTTTGTACAATATCTTCTAAAACTAGTGATCAGAAGTTCGAACTGTAAAGTATGAAGAGCTCGAAGCAAAATATCTATATACTTTTTACACAATTTTAAGTTTTAGAAATTAATCTTATAAGTGTGACAGTGGAAGGGAATAATTACTTATTATGTTTTACTAATAAATTACTGTTTCAATCAATTTAAGTTAGTAGGATCCAGAATCCTACTAGTATAAATCAGGATATCTCAATTTCTCCTAGGAGAAATTGGAATTTTGATTTATACTGGATTAAATCCAGTATAAATTGAAATTCTAATTTGTCCCAGTAGAAACTGGAATTTCACTTTGTACTGGATTAAATCAGTACAAATCAGAATTCTTATTTGTCCCGGTAGAAATTAGAATTCCAATTTGTACTAGGAGGATTCTAGATCCTACTCGATTCCAATTTGTACTGTAACATATATAACCCTAACCTTCATGTATAACGGTAATATATATAAACCTATCCCTTATATATATAGCAGTAACCCTAACCCTTTTGTATACAATGGTAACCCTTATGTACAACCCTAACTCTATGTATATAACACTAACCCTTATGTATATAACAGTAACCATAACATACTGTTATTATTATTATTATTACCAATATTTATAATTATTTATTTTATTTATTATTTTTTATTATTTTTTTACTCTTTTTTTTCTTTTGATTTTTCATGACTATTTGATTGATTTATTCATTTATTTATGTTAATGTTATTTCTATTTTGTCTAATTATTAGATATCCAAAAAACTTTATGATTTATTTTTTCAAACCTAAACTACTTTACCCTAACTTTCACTAAATTTAACCCATAACTGAACATCGATGATTATGACCTAATCACTAATCATTAAGATATATGTAATCCTAACCCAAATGATTTCAATAATACTGATTTCAAACTTGAAAATCATTTTATTTATTAATTAATGGTAACCTAACCTAAAGCTTTCAAACAAACACTAACGTTGATATTGGTATCATTCACAATGATGAAATTAGTTTTACTCTAACAAAAGTAACCGTAACCAGTTGCCCTAACCCTTATGCATACAACCCTAACCCTTATATATACAACCGTAAATCTAATTCATATAACAGTAATCTTAATGTATATAACCCTAACCTTTATGTATAACCCTAATATATATAAACCTATCCCTAATGTATATAGCAGTAACCCAACCTTTATGTATAACCCTAATATATATAAACATATCCCTAATGTATATAGCAGTAACCCTAAACCTTTTGTATACAATTGTAACCCTTATGTACAACCCTAACTCTATGTATATAACACTAACCCTTATGTATATAACAGTAACCATAACCTTAATGTATATAACATTGACCCTTATGTATAACTCTTACCCTTATGTATGTAGCTGTATCCCTGACCCTAATAGTCCGTTTAAATTTAAAACAGTTATGAGTTTTAACAGATTTAATAAAGTTTGGGAGCGCATTCCAATTGGTTATTGCAGTAAAAAAGAATGAGATGGAGGCTACTCCCCTAATTTTTAGAACAGCAAAATTGAATTGACTTGATATAGAAAAAAGAAGGGAAACGGGGAATGTGTCAAAGAGACAACGACCCCGAGGATAGTAATGACAACTCGAAGTCACCATAAGATCTTCAATGAACGGTGAGGAAACCCCACACGCAACGGCAGGTCGGAGTCGGCCCCGAAATAAAGAGTAATAAAGTTCAGCGAAATAAACACCATCCTAGACCCATATATACATAAAGTAAACTAAGTAGAAAACAGACAAGACACACAAAGGCTTATCAATTTCCTGACTTAGGACAGGCACAAACCTGCTTCAGCGGGGTTGGGCCCAAACCTTTCCCCTAGCAAGTGTGATAAATAAAAAAAACAATACAATGTAGTAACAACAGTAAAATTCAGTTAGTAATAGGACTAAGTCCATTGTGAAAAATGAAACTGAAAGAAGTTAATATACTGACATGAACATGAAATCACAAAAGACTACTAGCAGTTAACTGGCATGCCAGCTCTAAACCTATTACCCACTAACAAATTATGTACCCTCAGTATACGGCTTCCATCAAAATCCCTTCCCGTGAGGAGTTTAGCATAATTCAGATGGTTCTTTCTTTTCTGAATTAGCTCTGGCTATCCCATGTCTACAGGCAGGTTGTTTTCCCGTCCGAGCATAAGCATATTGGGGGTGGACTGGCTTACCGATGATCTTAGTACTATATTCAGAAGCGGCAAGTTCCTATCCCAAATATTTATTCGACCCTCGATGTAACATCTAATTACTGGAACGATTCTGAGACTGAGGCTCGGCCGACAGACTCAGTCTGTTCTCGTTTAAAGATTCTGCTCTTGGTTGTTGATTTTGTGGACAGTTAGCTTCGAAATGACCCGGTTGTCTACATATATAACATAATTTCCTTGTCTGATTTGGGTTATCAGTAGAAATGGATCTTGAACGGTTTCTTGAAAATTTATTTTCTCGATGGTCTCTTTGGGGAGATCTACCGAACCTTGATGAGTGAATTAAACTGTCTGAACTCGTGACTGTGTCATCCAGGTTTTGACATAACTGAGAAACTACTTGAACCAATTGTTGAACATCGGCAAGTCTTTCAGTTTTCAAATTACTGTGCGGTGACGGAGAAGGACTCAGATGTATAACTTTCTCAGGCTCTTCAGCGAAAGACACCTGTCTAGCGGAGTATGAATGCCTGCCGCTATTACCGAATAAAGCTTGTTGATTGTTAACAAATGCCTTTACATATTTTAGAGCTTTATATATGTCTCTAGGGTTTTTCTCCATGGAGCATTTTGCGGCATCTTTATCTTTACAACCACACAAGAAAGCTTCTACTGATATTTGGTCAATTGTCGATTCTTTTGCGTTAGGGTGTCCATCCATACACAATACTGAATCCGCAGAATATATTCTTCCAGTGATTCAGCTTCCTAATGAAGTATTGACATTAGCTGTCGGCATGCAGCTATCGGTGCCTATTTGGTGCTGAATCCAGCTTTAAGTTATCATAATCTCCACTTCTAATTTCTCTTGCAAATTCTAAGACCTTACCTTTAAGAGAGTCAAGAAGCCTTTCTTTAGCTTTCCGGTCACTCCATCTACATCGGTTCGCCAAGAGCTCATATTGGAACAGGAAAGAATCCCAATTAACTTCTTCATTATATGTTGATAATCTCGGCGTTGGGGGACTTCCTTTGTGATTTTTACGGTATTTGCGTTTAGACTGTCGTCTTCCGTCCCTTCTACTATAATCCTGGTCAGAACTGTTGGTAGCTTTCGTTTTACTTGAGCTAGAAGTATCTGAATCAGAATAGTCCGACTCGTGATATTTCTTACTCGACAACCTTTTGAAGTCAGAATAACCCGACCTACGAAGTCTGTGTATTGATGTTTTCATATCAGGGAAATAGTCACTCTCTATTCGTCTCCATGACCTTAATTTTCTAGAACTATATGTATCTCTTTTCATCTGTCGAATCCGATTTATTTAGAAATTTTACACTTCCGTTGTCATTTGCACTTAATGTCGGTGCGGTATACCAGGAGCTAGTGTTCATCTCATTAGATGTTCCTGATTCGCTAATGCTCGCACATACTGGTGTAGGCTTTGTGTCACTGAAACTAGAAGCACTTATATCCCTTGCCATTTTCCAAATTTTTTCTCGGTCTCTTATTACTTTACTTAGCATTTTACTAGCTTCTTCCCATCGCTGATTTTCGGAGGCTTATCGTAGATGTTCCATTTCAAGAGCATGAATCTTATCTTGAAGTTCTTTATTTGTTTGGTTTGCTAAAATACTACTTATAATAACTACCTTTCCCTCCATGACCATAGTTTCCCAATCTTCTTTACATATTCCGGTAAGTTGTACTAAATCTTGTATTTCGAGGAAGTCTTGTGCCTCCCTGAACATAATAAGATTGCTAGCTTTTGCCGTCCAATATATTAATTCTCTGCAATTCACTGGCATTTACATGTTGCACATAAAATGGATCTTCCACACTCATCATGTTAGGATTCTATCTATTTTTTGTTTGTGTATGTGTGCAGATTATTTATTACTACATTTTTTGTCGAAGCTCAAAAAGTTAAAATATGTAATGCAATGTTATATTAAAATCAAAGTGCTTAATTTTGAGTCATAAATGTTTCTTCTAGTATTTTTATGATACTTTTTTATGACAGGTTTGAGTCGTTTTTCATACTTATAGTGTGTATATGGTGCACCATTTTATAGCCAAATTTGTTACTTCTAGTACGTGAAATGTTATTGTCATACGATAATATTATACAATTGGAATACAAAATATGGAAACAAAAAATAAATGACAATACATATGATGGTACAGCGGGAAATCTAGTGGTATAAAATTATCTCCCTTCTAGAAAAGCTCTTCTGTGTTCAAAACTTTTTCAGAACAAATTAACAGCATGGCGACGAAAATAAACAATCGACAAAATGTCAAGATTTCAAAAGAAATAAACAAATACAATATTTAGTGAAAACGTTATTTAATTCCCAGATCTTTACTCTGTAGTTAAATAGAGATTAAACTTGCCTCTAAGAAGAGGTAATATGCGAATTCCTTGCATAATTTACTGTCGTGATGAAAATATTCAACGGAAAGACTGGTCAAAATCAATTGCTATAGAGTGTTAAAATGCATGTACCCAGACAAAATTATATGTATAGATACATTTTCTAACATACTTTACTTATAGGTCAATTAAGTGACGATTCTTGTATAAGAAACACGGAGATCCAAAACGACTTCTATGAAACTAAGCAAAAATATATCGTCTTGAAACAACGCCATTTTTCTTTTATACCCAAAATCGACAAGGGTAATCATCAAAACAAGATTTCATTGGTTCAATCAAGGAAAAGGGCGTGCCTTCAGTTAAAGCCCATTCAAAGACCCCACGTGCTTAGTGAGTAAAAATCGATTTTGTTTATGTAAATAAGACGGTTACCAGGTAGAAATGGTCGTTTTATATACATTATTTCGTCGGAACCACTGCGTGTACCCAGTCCAAAATTTGCAAATGAATCGATAAATATTTAATTGCAAAGTATATTTTTTCCTAAAAATTTCCGTTGTAAAGAAATGGCTAGATCCAAAACACTTTGGAATCGGGTATATTCCGGGAAATCTCATTTTTCATTAAATATATGCAAGAAATATCAATTTTTTTTAAAAATGTCATTTGTCAACATCAAGATACATCACATGAACATAACAGATTATAAATTTTCTTGTTATAAGTAACTTTTATCAGGTCTTAACAACGAGTTATACATTGAAATCGACATTTTTATCTTTTCTAAAGGAGAGTTCATATTCTATTGTTTAAATACCACCGGATTTCAGACTGGGTAAGGGGGCTTAATCTAATGCACACAGTAGTGATTTCGCTAAAGTCGTCTGCACACAGCTGAAAACCCCTTTTCCCACTTCGAGAATTTACGACGACGCCACTTGTTACAGAACAGGCGACGTTTATCCTTGATATCACACAGAAGTTAAAGGAGAGGGCACACAGTCGGTTTGATGACACAAAGTCTGTGATAATTCATTACCAAGCTTTATCAGAAAGATAGTGATACATTCCAAAATGGATATGATACCGGAAAAGGAACCGTACATATTCGTACATGAGAAAAAATACTGTTTAAGGGGAAGGTCTAAATTCAAAAATCCAAAACCATGGCAATTCATCTTCAACCAAATTGAGACAACATGACAAAGACGAAAAAAAACAAAAAAAAAAACAACAAAAACAAGAATGAACAAGAGCAGCACAAGTTTAAAATTTGAGTGTTTCAAATTTGTTTAGGTGTGGACTTCAAAAGTTCATAAGTTCTAACAGGTTCAAGCTTGTAATTTAGAAGTTAAAATTTAAATATATAATTGTTTTCTTTATAATTAACTCTTTACATTTTTCTTTGTTTGAGTGTTTCAAATTTGCAGCTATATATTCCAAAAAGCTTAATTAAATGCCATTTCAAAAGTCTCACAGGTTCAAGCTTGTTGATTGTTGACGTTGGTTTGCGGAGCTTAAATTATGCTATGACATGTTTTGTTCATATAATACCATACCTGTTGCCCCATTTTTAGATGTGAAATTCAATAAATTTCTGAAATGAAGGTATGAACAATTGTATGATATTGAAACCTGCTTATTTGCGAAATGAGCGAATCATTTTAAAAAAATCAAAGAAAATACAGTCATTTATGTTATAAGCTCCCTTGTCTGACACATAACTGACCTTATCTCTTACAGAATAATCACACCACTTTTTCCTTTCTTGTAGCTTTTTGTACTACTTCATATTCAAAACTGTCTCACCTAAAAATTCAATCGAGTTTTTGTTCATTTATTTATTTTTTTTGACACTTTTTGGTCTCTTGATATTTTACTTTCCAGTTTACGTTTTAGTTTTAAGACATATCAGTTTTTGTTGTTTTTGTTTGCAAAAGATAACACATATTTTGGGAGCTTGATAAATTTGAAAAAAAAAAAAAAAGAATATGTCATATTGATTATTGGAATACAAAATGTATATTTTGGGATATCAGTTAGTTTTATTCTAGGTATTTATAAGTATTATATATACCACGCTTCTTACGAGCCCGTAGAGCGAGTTAAGTTTAAATTATTAATGATTAAGGCTTGATATATATGTTTTGTAACATAAACAAATTGATCGACAGAAATCGATTGACAGATTTAGAAAAACTATTAAATGTCTGTCGAATCAAATCGTTTCTTAAAGAGGTGTGATCGGCACGCGCTTTCATGGCCAAAATTAAACTTAAGCTAGATCTACACTTTTAATTCGAAATTATTTTTAGTCATGTCATGAACTTGAAAGCGTAATTATTACAATTTAAGTTTAAAAGGTATGCAATTCTTACGTTTTCAAGTTATTTTGAGATGTTAAAAGTATCGGATTTTTTCAAAATTAGTTGCACTTCCATCTATTTTCAGTTGATCAAATAAATAGACATGTTACTTTCCTTTCAAGAATTCGATTTCAGTCTGTCACATCTAGTGCAAGATCTTTATGAACCATGTAGGTAAAATTAACGAGGCAACTTAAAATACGCAAAAAGTTGTTTACTTTCAAGCTACTATTGCATCTGGAAGGAGAATGATTTCATCGCACATTCACATTTCTAGTGCTTAGCTCTTTTAAGGCATAGGTCCATTTGTTTTCGGAAAGGGAGTGGGGTGGTTCAACTGTGCAGGGAATTTCTTTTGACCAGATTATTGTTTTCTCATACACTATAGTAAGAGAGTTTGTTGAAACAAGGTTTTTTTTCCTAACGGATAGAGTGAAGGCCAGATTATTTTTTTTTCAACCAAAGTGCTGTTCAGAGGAATTTAAAAAAAGATCGAGGCCAGAATTTTTTATTCAATCCCAGCCCCCTCCTGAAAATCAAATAGCCCGTACCTAACACATATTTTATTGGCCGATACAGAGGAAGGAGTTCCGGGTATTGCCAGAAATTCGCGCTTTTTATGGAAAACTTTTTTAGGCTTGGTCCACAGGCATTTGTTTCAAATATGAAAATGAGAGGCTTTATTATTTTATTTTCATATTTTAAATAAATGCCTGTAAGTGTCTTGCTATGGTCGTTTTATTGAAAAGATATATGTCTGCATGTTGCTTTGGAAACAGGTGAAGAAAAATGTAGAATTCTGTAAAGCTAACAACAACCTTAAATAAAGTTATTATATCTTCATCTTGTTTTTTTAAAAGAGGCGGAGATCAATAGGAATTAAGTGGGCGGAGCGTAATCCATGGTTTAACATAAAAATTTGAAGGTTATTCCATGGTTAAGGCTCCGCCTTTTTCAATGCATTTGAATTTGTCATGGGACGTCAACTTTATAGTTTAACCTGTAATGTCTTATGTAAAACCATAGTCTTGCACAACGATCAGAATAAGCATGATTAATCCATAAAAAGATCTAAGGAAATTTGTCATATTATGTTACAAGTGTTGTATCGATCTTGATATTATGGTGTTACTTTACGCATAGCTTAAATCTGATCAAAATGGATTATATGTCATATTATGAAAACCAGTAAAAGACATGTTCGTTTTTCTCATTTCATTGCATGATCTTGGATATAACCGCTGATAACATCTCAGCGATTTCTTTTGATTATTACACCGATCAAGTATAAAAAGTAAGTCGATTATTTAACATTTACTTAAATTTATTTAATTTACTAAAAAATTGGTTTCTCGTGTAGTTCAATTGCTGGAATAACCCCCGTGCACCCCCCACTTATGATCCCCACCCATATTTTTCAGCCCTTCTATATCCCCTCTTCAAAATTAAACATGTTAACATGAGCATAACCTGTACGCAATGTTAGAACAGGCCCTCTTTTCGAACCTTATAATATCTAATTTTTTATAAATTTTGTTGAAAACTAAGGAGTATCTCCCTCATACAAAACTCTGTCCTTAGCTGATTTTTAGCTTTACATTTAGATTATATTGGGTATTTGTTCTCTATCAGCTTTTTAACATATTTGATTTTATGGTCTTCCAAACGTTTAGATTTTATCTGCACTGAAGAGACATAAGTTGTCGAAATGCGCATATGCAGAAAATTAATTCACAGTAACTTCGGTATTTAGTTATTTAGACCCACCCAACGAAATTTGGAAAATTCTTTTTTATCAAAGTTTATCTTTCAATTGTTGGTACCTCTCAGTAATGAAAAAATGGCATATGGTATTAGCTAATATTTCTTTACCCAGAACGTTAAAAAATTTGAAAAACCTTACCCCTACCCCTTCGAAATGTTGACGTAAATTTTAAGAATTTTCTCGAAATTGTGTAAGTTGAATGGTCCTTAGAAAGCAGTTTGTTTTTCATTTCATAATTCCTGGAATTGATTTTAGTCTTTCAATGTCCTTTCTTAAAAATTAAGCATGTTAACATAATGTTTATAAGTTTTGAATGACCAAAGTATCACTTTTAGATAGACAAATAAAACACATCTTTGAATATTTTCGTTTTCGACAAAGTTTTGTCCCTTTTTTTGTCTCATCTTATCTATGAGTAGTTCAAATTCATGAAAAATTGGTATTAAATGGAAGTACATAATGTCTTCTTTACATCCGGTACAAATTATGGAAATTTTGAAGTATTATAAATTTCCTACATACATAAAACTTACCCCTACCCCAACAAAATTGTCAATTTGTTGTCTTTGTTCGCATACAAATTACTAGAACACGCAAATTGTGTGTTGTATATGACAAGGTTGCATGAATGATATTGTAATTTCGTATTTTAACAGCCATTTGTTGACTTAAACTCGAAATCTTGCCCGAAATTGATGAAAAATGGGCATTTTCTACATTTCAGATTTGTTCAAAGTTCCCTGTTAAATCGTTATACATACAAAATCTGGAGGATGTATCTGCAGATATGCCAATTAATTGTTCTTAGGGATATATAAGTTGTCTTAAAACATTGCTTCGAAAAACAAGGAGTGATTAATGTGACTCTGAATACCGAAAATCTTACCCCAAACCCAACAAATTTTCCCTAAAGTTGTCATTTTTTTTATATTCACATAAAATTAACTCAAACACGCAAAATGTGTGTTGAATATGACAATATTGCATGAATTGCATCACGATTTGATATTTAAACAGCCATTTGTTGACTTAAACTCAAATGTGCCAGAAATTGAGGAATCCTGGAAATTTTCAACATTTCAGATTTCACTGTTAACCCGTTATATGTGGCAATTCTGGAGGATATATCTGTAAATATGCCAATTAATTGTACTAAGGGATACATTAGTTGTCTGTAAACAGAGATTAGAAAATCAAGGAGTATTTAATGTGACTCTGAATACCAAAATTCTTACCCCTACCCCAACAAATTTTTCCTATAATTGTTAATTTTATGTCGCATAAAAATAACCAGAACACGCATAATGTGTGTTATATATAACAATGTTGCATGAACAACAACATGATTTGGTATTTAAACAGCCATTTGTTGACTTAAACTTGTTAAAATTGTTGAAAAATTGGAATTTTCTGTATTTCAGATTTGCTCAACGTTCACAATTAAATTGTAATATATGTCAAATCTGAAGGATATATCTGCAGATATGCCACTTTATTGTTCTGTGCGATACATAAGTTGTCTTAAATATTGTTTAGATAAACAAGAAGTGTTGAATTTGACTCTAAATACCCCAACAAATTTACCCTAAACTGTCAATTTTTGGGTCTATATCCGCATCAAAATAAACAAAAACACGCAAAGTCTGCATAGCATATAGAAATGTTGCATTAATTTTATCATGGTTTGTCATTTTAAGTCTCACTTGTCAGATTAAACTCAATATTGTGTTGATGAAAAACGTGGGAATTTTCAGCATTGCAGATTTGTCCAAAATTCACTTTTAAATAGTTATATGTGGCAACTCTGGAGGATTTATCTGTATTTATGCCAATTCATTGTTCTAACCGATATATAAGTTATCTTTCAACAATGTTTAGAAAAGCCAGGAGTGATCAATGTAACTCTAAATACCGAAAATTTACCCCTACCCCAAGAAAATGATGCTTAAAAATCCCCAAAAGTTTCCTGTCTGTACATATTTGTGAACAAAACATCCTTATATTTTTTCTCTATTTTAAAAATGCATTTGATATATCGCAATATGCAATTTTAACGCATATAACTTGGGTAAAATTGAATATTTTGAGCGATTTTCGTGAAAAATGGGAATTTTCAGCATTTCAGAATTTTACAAAATTTAAAGTTTAATTGTTGGATAACTGCCCGTAAACAACGCGCATGATCTTATTTCTTATATATGAGAGTCTCTGTGCATTTTCGTGTTTGAAATGTTATCTTATTAGACCTTTATATAATGATGAAGCTTTTTAAATGAAATAAATTGTGCTGAAAAAACACATTTTCGGGGGGGGGGGGGGGGAA
>MJUU01057655.1:9004-59086 GCA_002080025.1 Modiolus philippinarum | reverse complement strand
TATGTTGGCATTTTATGAGAGTTTAGGTAGTCTAATATGTTAAAAAGCATACTTCCTAATGGCTTGGATTTAATGAAACAATATTTTACCAACATTTTTATGTAATATACCAAAATCGTGAAGTCTTTACATCTCTAAGTCAAAACAACTCTAATTCTGAAAAACGGAAAATTCCCATTTTTCATAAAATTTCGAGCAGAAGGGCCAAAATTGATCCCTTAAAAAATTTGAATCTACTTAAATGAGCTTCTGCATGTTAACTTTAGTGAAATACACACAATAATTTGCATTAGGCATCTTTTTTTATCATTTAGAGCCTGAATATTTTAAATTTTCCCTTAATTTAAAGGGGGAGGGGGTGTTAATTTTGGCATTTCTGATCCAACAATAAGTCTCTGGAATTTTTCGCCATAATTTGTTGCTTACGTATCATAAATCATTATTGCATTGGCTATTATAAGTTTTATATTCAAATTTGAACGATCCAGAAGTAAGAAAGCCAATAGTGTGAAAATATCTAAAATTCAGAAAATTTCTATTTTATTCAAAATTTTATACCGAAAATCGAATTTTTTAGGACCTTAATGGTCCTATTATTTTTCAATTGTATCACAACTGATAAATAATGCATAAAACTAGATCAGTTTTTGCATCCCCAGATCATAAACATGGCGTTAAGTGGTCAAATCTGTGTTCATTGTAAAGTATGTTAAATAAGCGTCAATTTGGTACCAAATTTCAGTACATCTAACTTATCTACATAAAGATTAGGAAACTTAAAAGATGAGATTAAGATTAAAACTAAAATACAAAATTTCGTGTGATGTACTATAAAAGTGGCCCTATACTGTCTATGCGTGCAGGTTATATTCGTGTAAACATGTTTTATTTTGAAGAAGGGATACAAAAGGACTGAAAAAAATCGGTCTGGATCATATGTAGAGGTGCACGGAAAGTGATTTCAGCCCATGGCCTTTATCATATACAACTGATGTTACAATTAAAAAAATGATAAATAAGAAATATATAAATAAAAGGAATTGCTTTTAAAATACAGGTATCAATAAGTTTCTGGTCGTATTTAACGGAAGAAATAGAAAATTACATTGGTTCGAAATTTAATTTTTCCCCCAAGAAAGTAACTCATTTTTTCATTTCCTCTTCTTCCCTTGATCCAAGAAAAAAAAACGAAATTTCTCACATTCGTGACAGATATCTCGATCTCAACTTTAATTTTACATCGTAACATACGTCAATCACATTACTCTCAAAATCAAACTTCATTTTAATTTCTGATAATAGGGGCTGTAAGTCTCAATTTTGAAATTTCTGGGTACATAAACTGTACCCGGAAGTTACATTTATGGCAAAAATATATGACGTTTCAAACCAAAGATGTGGAGGTCATAATCCTGAAACGTCATGTTTGACGGGAAACGTTTTTGAATTGCCATTATATCGTGAATTCTCGGAGGTCACATGACGAGACTTACAGACCCTATTTTAAAAGCAGATGATCACAGTCAACAAAATTGAATAATTGTTCTCTCGGTATTCTACTGCCGTTGTTACGAATAATATAAAGGATGCAAAATCAACTTCGATTTAGGCATGCTGTGTAATTGTGAAATTTAGAGTAAATGACCGATATTTCATATTCTAGGTTTTCTTTCAGACATCCTTAGAATATTGAAGGAAGCATAAGGACGGAAATGGCGTCAGCAAGTGAGTACATCTTTTTACTGTATGGCATTGTTAAAGGTGATTAAATATTGTTAATATTTTAAGCGCATTAAGGTCAATGTTTTTATTTTGTAAAGCCTTAATATTATGTAATTTGTTCGACCTAGTTATGAAACTTGTTTACAATAAACAATGGTCAAGGTTATTTCACCGTAGAACATGTATAAATTTGAATATAAGCCATATTCAATTTTCTGGATCTTTCCCTTACGAAATTGTGATAGTCAGGTGATTTTCAGTTAATGGAGAGTTTTCTGGATGTGTCTTGTTAAAGAATTTTCTGGATAGAATGTATGTATAAATATAAGTAAGCAGAAAAGTGTAAGAGAGTCAATTTAATTAGTTTATACAGGATTATTATGCACATCTTTTGTATTGAAAATCGACATTAGGTATTGTGAATCTATTATCAACTATTAAGTGAGGACTATAAGGAATATTCATCTGGACATTTATTGGTGGACTTCATTGGATTAATTATTGGATATTTATTTGGACTTCATAATTGTCAGATAAGTTATATACAGTATATTTAATTTGTAAGATAATTATTTTTTTGTCTTATTAAAAAGTTAATTCGAGCCAATTTTGATTCATTATTGCTGACAATTAACAGGTTATTTCTACCTCATAACACGCATATCTGAATTCATTATCAATAAGCGTATTCAAACAAAAATCAACTTTACAGTTTTAACTCATTTCATAGGCTCAAAGATTTTCATTAATTGTCATATTTCAGACACTGATGAGTTAATTTCTGACCAGGATTGGGGACAGTCATTCTTTTCAAAGCAGTACTGCACAGATATTTTCAAAAAGATGGTTGACCTAGATGACGTATTTCAGAAATTTATGGACGCCAATGTGGCATCAGAATGTGAAAGAAAATCCCTCCAGAAAATGGAAGATGTAGAGGAAAAATTTAAATATCTGATGGTCATAATAACAAAGCACTGTAATAAGAATGACTTACAAGTTTTGAAGTCATTTATAGATGCTCTTGAAGCAACGAAGAATTCTGTGCTGGCAAAACAGTTGTCATTCGCCTACGTGGGAAAGGTAATACTTAATCTTCTAAACTTAATTTTACCAACACACTTTTGTTAGAGAGTATAATCCCCCTCCGCCTTGAGTCCAGACTACGGCTAAAAATTGGAGATATAGTCCAGAGTCATTTCATTTTTATTTTAAAAATTAAATTTGAAGTACAATTACAGAATGCATCTACTTTTAGGTCCATGGAGTCCATGGACTCAAGTGGTCGTGTCCAAATTAGGCCAAAATTAAGTCTTAAGTCCTGAATCCAGAAAGGGGGGGGGTATACACTCTTGTTTTATGAGTAAAATATAAACATGATGTTGAGAAGAACGAAAAAGAACAATGAAAGGGTAAAGAGTAAATGCACAGGAGACTAATTCTCTACAAATACTTGGTAAAACCAAGCAATGGAACACCTTTTTTTATTGTTGTTCTTCATCTTGAAGTCACCATGACGCCTTCAACAATGTACGATGCTCATGTCTCATAGCAAGTTCAAGAGGGCCCCTAGCACCGGCTTGCGCGAAATTCATTGCTCGATGTCCATCAACACTACGTATATGTAATGTGCAATTTTACGCCAACGGATGCCGGATCGCCAACAAACATAAATTTTACCGGCAAATTATTCTTACAATTGCTCTAAACAAACTTGGATAAAAGCGAGAAGGAACTGGTAAAATGGTAAGATACGGACATTATGACCTTCAGATGAATATAAAACTTTTTTATACCATACAGATTTTTTCGTAAATCGTGCTTTACGCATGTACAGCTTCCCAGTGTTGGAAAATGGACATGTTTGAATCTGTACTTGGTTTAAAATAAGTAATGGGAGTCTTCTGTGTAGCAAAGATTGTGCTGAAACATTCCAATTAGCCCTGCAGACAAAATTGTACAGTCACTTGTTTGCGTTCTTTTTTCATTTGTTAACAATGGAGGGATATGGAGTAAATGCAATTGAGAAAAAGTCTCTACAAATACATGGTAGAAATAAGCAAATGGAACAACGCTTTTATTGTTGTTCTTCATCTTGAAGTCACCATGAGGCCTTCAACTATGAGCTTTACTCATACCTCATAGCAAGTTCAAGACGGCCCCTAGCACCTGTCTGAGCGGAATTCATTGCTGATAGTCTGTTTGTAAAAACAATGAATTTTAATGATACAGCCACTTCTGCACCCTCATAACAAAAGGATAAATTTTTTACTACTCATGCCTATCACATAATCTGTTGAATTCCTTTAAACCCCATGAGAATTTAAAATCAATGCATCGATAAAACTTTAAAAATTGTTTTGGATTTCAATATTTTAAAGTACTGATCAAATTTATTATAAATCGCATTGAGGGCTTCCTAAGCAACCTAACTATCTGCAACCGTACAACCACCAAATCATCCGATTTATGCTTAAAAAACTTGATAACATTAAATAAAATGAACGTTAGTATTTATATAGGGTATGCCCCTATATGTACTTGTTACGTTTTTGAGCCACAGTCTTAGATATTTTTTTCATTTTGAATATTTCTATTTCAATATGCTTGTTTTCTTATCCTTTTAAACAAAATGATTTTTTTCTGTAATTTGATTTGTGTTTGATAATTCATGTTTGTTATTTAAAGAAACTGCGATGGTTTAAAAGTTAACTATATATTTAGAAACAGATATACAGATAAAGAATTCTTTTTTCATATACCTTCATTTGTTGTCGTGCTCATGTTAACTACTGTGAAAGTAATTTTTTCGTTGCTTTCAATTTTTGTGGTCTTGAAAAAAAATGCTTTGAGGGTTTCCGAATTCGTGGTATGATAAGTTAAGGGAAAAGAGTTTTAATATCCACGAGAATTAGAACCCCACGAATAATAGTACTTCTAAGGTAATTCAGAGAGTTTTGTAAACTGAAACGTTAGTTTAATTAATAAAAATGGTTGATGTTTCAGAGGAAAGGGTTAATTCCAGCTTTTTAATCATTTTGTCACCTTTTTGGTGCATATTCTGTGAAAAAAACCTCGATCTTCTAGCTTATGGTAGGTTTACACTGCCGATCTAAACAACTCGACCGAACTCGATCTATGAATATTCATCAATATTCATCGATCGGGACACTGATCTTGAATGCTCGTGTTCGGTCTACTAACCAAATCGGGGCGATCTTACTAACTCTGCTGAACTCGAGCTGTGTTCCCGAATATTTTTGACATGTCAAAAAATATCGTGTAGAGGTCGTGTGCATTATATGTAGAGAACATGTCGGGAATCAATCGAGGTCTGATCGAGGTAGTCGTGAAGAAGTCGAAAGGGATCGGCCTTGATCGAGTTTCCAAATTTTAGCCGATCATGCCGATTTCTACCCGACTTTAACTCATTCGCTTCTCGATTTATGCCGGGTCGCTTCTAGATCAACTCGATTAGTACTCGATCATTACTCGACCAACACGATTCTTTTTTTTTCTACAAGATCTTCCCGACCATAACCCGATTTTTTCCCGACCTGACTTTTACTCGACCACTCAAGACCATACTCGATTTAACACGACAGCATGTCATCTTTTCACAATAGCAAAACATAAGGCTTTCAAGAGCCTCAGTTTCTCACTAGGGCCCTACTTCAGTCTTAAGGGAGTCACTCATTGTACTCCAATGACTATTGTGATCAAGTTTGGCTGATGATCATCTTTGATATGATGAGAATCTGCCGGATACTTTCTCAAGTGAGAACCAGCCAAGGACTCTTGATTTCAATTTTGGCCAATTGGCAAAGTAGTTTCAGAGTAGACAGTATTTGGATAGATATCTAAGGTGGGTCGAATATTAAATTATGTTCCCCTTTTCGGCAATCTTAGATTTCATGCAGACAAAGTATTTACTATTTTGAAATTGGAACATTCAAGGACTATTTTGACCAATTTGGCTGCAATGAAAATCCTTCTGGTACAATGTTTTACTTTGTCCCCTTTAGCAGTCATCTTGTATTAACTGACGATATGACAGACACTATTTTGAAAGGGGACTATCATTTGGCAATCGTAACAAGTTTGGTCAAATTGGCTTAGGGGTTTCATGGGTAACGTTTAAATGAGTTTTCCAATAAGATCAAAGTTTCTATATCATTTGCTTTTTTTCTCATTGACTTCGGCTCTTGAAAACTCTGTTCGGTAATTTTGTTATTACCCCTATTTAAAACTACTAGAAAATCCCCAGTTGGCGGTCGTATTTGATTAGAAGCGGACATGACGGTTTTTTTTCACACTGAACCAATCTGGTCTTTCTGGGTAGAATATATTTGAATGCAAAGGTCATGGACAACGGACACAAAATAATGGCAAAAACTCAATTTCGCTTTATCAGGATTTTAGAAAAGAATATTAGATTGTGTATACTACTAGTATAATTAGAGGAAGACGTGCAGAGGTCTTAAATTCAGTCGACTGTAGCTATGCTGACAGATTTTGAAATTTAAACCAAGATGTACCCAATATACACACTCCAGAAACAGATTCACTAAATACATGAATTAAAGAATAAAATATTGTTTCCTCCGAGCAGGTTTGTACTCTTATCACAAGATATGATTCAAGCTATATTACATTAGAAAAATGAGATTTTGAACATTTGTAACATGTACTAGGAGATAAAAAATTCTCTTGAATTTGCAACGTTAAAATGTTGTACCCAACAGGCAGCTGCTCGCCATTTCACTTTCTGAAAACCGGATTTTTCTACAAAAGCAAGAATAAGGCTATTCATTGAAAGTACTGTTAATCTAATTACCAAAGATATCATGTGATGAAATGTCTTCTGTTTTATGTATCAGATTATTCCTACATGTAATGACAGGAAAAACGCACAGTCGCATTCTGACGCATGTTGAGGAGGATGGCTAGTATGTTAAAGCGAACATTCATTCCTCTGTAATAATTATTTTGAAGCAATTGCTATTGTATAACCCAAACTACGCGCCTTCTGTGCCGGACCCGCCTTCTCTTTTACTCTAGATCTATCACATGTATCATCTTTTCTTTGAATCATCAGCCATATGGGCTAAAAATTTTGCTGTTCTACCACCATGCTGAACTGTTCCTTGAATTTTCACATTGTACCCCCATATATATAAACGTACTAACAGGACAAACTCGAGCACACTCGACCATTTCACGATCTTCTCCCGACCAGGTCTAGTTAATCAAACACAAATCGGGCTATTATCTGGCTCCATCTGACAAAGTCTGGTTGGTCGAGCATCAGTCGTATGTGAATCGTAAAGAGATCGAGAATGGTCGAGCGCAAGTCGTGTTAAATCGTGTAAAGGTTGAGTGGACGTCGTGAGCTAGCTCGATCAATGAATTTTATGACATTGATCGGGATAAAACAGCATGGTCAAGTTGATCGAGTTGGTCTGATCGGCGGTGTAAACCTAGCATTACAATGCAACATGTCATCAGTGATATATTATTGCTTATTTGGTTTAATATCAATTAATTCTTTTTTTACGTAGATGGAAATTATTGCCTATAAGAATAAGCTTTCAGAAGAAATATTTATAGTAAAAAACTTGAAGCACGAAATCTATCGCCTTGAGCAAGAATTAAAACAAAAAGAACGGTCACTTGAAAAATTGAAACAAGAAGTTAATAGTTTGCACAAATCGGAGAATAAGGATGGATGTCTTAGATCAGAGAATCAAAAATTAGAGGAAGAAATCAAGAAAAAAGAGCAATACATTGTTCAACTTAAGAATGAGGAAGAACAATTGAAAATTCAGAAAAAGGAGCTACAAACTGAAGTAGAGCAAAAGACCATTTTGATATCGGAAAGAGAGACTCAAATAAAACAAAATGAATCTGAGCTTCAAAATGCTATTAATGAAAGTGATCGTCTACGCATTGAAGTACACGAACTGAAACACAAATATGAATCAGTCGCTGAAACAGAAAAGACACAATTGTCAAAAATGATCGAATCATTAGAAAATAAGATATCTGGGACAGAAACTACGATCATGAATCTCCGTAGCAATCGGACCATGACAAGAGCTGAAATTGAAGACGAAATGAGTAAAATAATCAGAAATCAGGAAAGGAAGTCTGAAAAGCATGATAGAAAGTTGGATGAGCAAACAGCAATAATGCAACAACATGATAGAAAAATTGACAAATTGGATGATAAATTAGACAGAATTCTACTTTATCTGCAACAGAATGAATGAAACTATTACATTTGATATGAAGCCTTTATTCCGTTTTTGAACATTGTTCTCGAAAGACAATAATGCTTATGTTATTGTTTCCCAGACTTCGCAATTTGTATGATTAGCAATGTTCTAGTTTAGTCTTTAACATAAACAATTAACTAGTAAATGAGTATTCTGTTTTAAATATCGCTTTCTTTGTCTACTTTTTTTCACGATTCCTTGGATTTATGGATTTAGGTAGTATGGAACTCGATAATGTAACTACACCAGGTTTTGGTGGTTGTAATTGTTGAAATCATTTGTAATTGTGTCAAATAAAGTTTATGATTATGATGTTATGGTTCTCAGAAAATTTACACGAAATAACTATTCATCTGCATGCTGAACATCAATTTGTATACTTTTTAATCAAGCAAAGCTCGCTCTTTATGGTAGAAATGTGGTAAAAATGGCCTTTTTGAAATCGCTATAGATTTCATTTGACGCTGTTCAAATTTTTCTTCAAACATCGTCACCATCGAACTCTCGCGTGAAAATTCTTCCAACATGGCGACTTCGAACTCTCATGCCTGGCGTGACTATGGAAAAGAGTGTGAATTTTCATTTCGAAAATTTCGTCATAGTTATTTACTGCTGTTTGCTTCAAAAAGGACAAATGCAAATGGTATTTTTTTCATTTTTGTACAAGATATAACTATTTGTTGTAGTCCCTGGTTCCAGTCTGAGAACTCAAGTCCTTAATAGTAACTGTTACTATGTAGCCGTAATATTCTGTCGCATTCTTTAAAAGTTAGAAAAAAAACAGCTTTCAAATTTTATTATACTAAAAATGCTGTAGATATGCGCAATGTTTAATATGCGTTCGTCCCGATCATTTAAAAATGTCTTTTCAGTCAATCGATCGGTATGTTTATTTCAACTGTCAATTTTCACTTTATTTTTGTACTACATGAGAAATGGAATGTATATATTTGATACAAACGTTAAAATTAGCATGGAGCAAATTAAATCAACAAAAACTTTGTCATGACAACGTAAATAAAGATGGCGCGAACTCGCTAACTTAGCCAACAAATGCATTCGGTAACACACATGCATGCAATTATTTATCAAAAATATGTCCATGCAACAGCTCCAGTGAATTAACTGAAGGCGAAATTACTATAAAAGACAAAATGCCTTACCTTGAAATTAAGATATTCACCGTATACATAGCTGTGTGCCAGAAAATCCTAGTTTACGAGTTTTCTGTGGGCTTTATGTGGATATACAGAAAAATTCCACAACGTGATTTCAAAGCGCCATGTTTTATGGCGTAATTAGTTGTTCATAGACTACCAAAACATTTATAATTTTGCAAATACGTTGGCAAATGATTACTTTACACATCCTAAAAGTGTTGATGGAACCTGTCACTCGAAACCGTGTATTTTTCTAACACAAAGTAATTTACTTGTGTAACAAAGAAAACAACTCGCGAATACGTCCTTATTTCTGAAGAAAACGATACATTTTGTCACTGATTCTTTATCGCAGATTGATACGTCACTTGGTAAATTTTCGATTTTTAATTCACAATATTTACGCAAATATATTGAGATTTTCATTTCACTAGACTGTGGGATGATTTCGGAGTAGACAGGTTGACTCTGTGGGTTTTCCTTCCGATGAACTGTGGGAATTATTTACGAGTGTTTTGATATTATCATGGCAATTAAATTGCTATATCGACCATTTTTTAAGAGAATGTAATATCAAATCACTGTTAAAGTGCCTATTTTTATCGGCCTTCATTATGACGTAACCGTTACAGCAGTTAGGACCATTATCATTTTTATGATTAAGGTGAAAATAAAACTAAAAAAAAATGTACCAATGTTGCAGCTCATTTAGATGACCATTTCAAAGCCGATATTACAGTTCATTTTATCCTTATATACATGGCGTCTTAAATACAAAAAATACCGAAGTAGCATAAAAAATCAGTAAATTTTGTAATGCTGTACACGCGTTTCAAGGAGTAAACTCTCATCAGCAGCACTAAAATCAAATAATATGGAAAGCCATAAACCAAAAGTAGTCCAAAAAGAAGTACTTATTTCCAAAAATATCGAAATAGGAAGCCAAATCCAGTACCAAGAACATTTACCGAGTGGCATACACGGAATGAAGCCTCAGTAATTTTGAGTGGTTAGAATTTTGATAAAAAAACAGTAAATTTTTATAAAACGCAAAGTAAAATTTTTTGGGCTGGTGAATACCCTCGGTATATATATAATTGGCGTTTTAAAATACACATTTAAATGTTCCAATGTTTAACTGTGTCATTTTGAGTTTATGGTCTGTCAAGCGTTTATATTTTATCTGCACCGAAAAGACATAAGTTGTCGAAATGCGCATAAGCAGAAAGTAAATTCACAGTAACTTCGGAATTTAGTTTTGTCAAGTTTGTAAATAGACTTTGATGATCGAAAGCTAAACTAAGTTCCCTTCTGGTTGCTTTTTTGGATGGGATGCAAAACTTCTGTCAACTTTTTTGAAGATAACCATCTAAGGACCACTGTACTTAAGTTTGGTTCCAAATGGCTTTGCAGCTTCAGAGGAGATGTTTGAATAGGTTCTCCCATAGGGTTAAATGCAAAACAAAGTTCCTGCTTGCGGCCATCTTGGATGAGATGTTGACTTGCTGCCAAGCGTCCCAAGATTGTGTATAGGGGAATGCCCTGTCTATGCGGGGTAGTCGGGTCATAAAACGGTAAACCTGACCATGACCAATTGTAGCCAAACTGTATGGAGAAACGCCAAGCTCTATGCAAGAACACTCCTACATTTTTCTCTTAAGAGAGCAGACTCACTTGTAGTCACATAGAAGGCTAAATTTCCTGCCCCACCCATTTCTCCTCTTTTCCAGTTGCAATCAAAACTCGTTGCCCCGTTTGTCCCTTATATCTTTATTTCTTTCTTATTTATCTTATATTTCTTATTTGTTTAACTTGTTCTCGTTCTTGTTATAGCTGAAATGTTGCTCACTGGACGTTAAACTCTAACTTATTAATCAATTAACCAAAATGTTTCTGCGTCAACAGAAGAAAAGATCTTTAAATGCTTTCCCATTTGGTCTAATGTTAATCTAGGTTCGTCACTGGCAGCCATCGTGGATGTGATGCAAACATGCTGCACATATTTTTCACAGGGACCAACTAAGGACCATTGTGACAAAGTCTGGTTTAAATTTGCCTGGTAGTTTCAGAGAAGACACTTGAATGTGTTTTCCAATAGGGTACAATGTGATGATGATATCACATAAACAAATAAACGGATATGGAGTAAATGTACATGGGACACAATCCCTATGAATACATGAAAGATTCAGCAAATGGAACGACACTTTCATTGTTGTTCTTCACCTTAAAGTACCGTTAGACCTTCAACAAAGAGCAATCATACCTACCTCGTAGTAAGTTCAAGGCGGCCCCTGGTACCGGTTTGAGCGGAATTCACTTGCTAAATGTTGAACAACGCTACATCCATTAATCTTTTTTGTTACAGATGCCGGGTCGTCAACATGCAACAGCTGTCCGCATGGATCGCCTACTATTTAATTTTGTCTCTTTGACACATTCCCCGTTTCCTTTCTTTTTTCTATAACATATCAGGCAAAGTACTCTTACAAACACTGTCATCCGATGATTGACAAGGGTACCAAAATAGACAATACAACAAATAAACGATCACAGAGCACTGATCAAGTTAGATTGTAAGAAAATGTGGCAAGTAAAATCGGGAGATGTGGGCAAAATATATATATAGATGGCCAAAAATAATTTGATTTTTACAAAACTAGAAAGGCAAATGTTGAATTTTGATTCTGCATTCATATGTGAAATTATCACATGAACATGTATTGTATACATGTATTGCAATAGTAGTAACTGCTGTCTTTTAACATGGACAGAATATTTCCCTAAAATGACGTTTTTGATAAATAAAAAGTAAATTTTATAAAGAATTTATCAATGTTTTTTCTTGCAATTTGTATAAAAAATTATCTCAAATGCTCGTAAAGAATTCCCACAGTGAACCTTTCAAAACTCGTAAAGCAAGCCTACAATCACTCAGTATTTATCCCACAGTCTAGAAAAATGAAGATCGCTATATATTAACGCAAACAATATGAATTAAAAGACGAAAATGTACACAGTGACGTAGAAATATGCGATAAAGAATCAGTGATAAAATGTATCGTTTTCATTCAATAATAAGGACGTATTCGCGAGTTATTTCTTTGTGGCACAAGTAAATTACTTTGCGTTAGAAAAATACTCGGTTTCGAGTGACAGGTTTCATCAAAACTTTAGGGATGTGTAAAGTAATCATTTGCTAACGTATTTGCAAAATTATAAATGTTTTGGTAGTCTATGAACAACTAAATACGCCATAAAACATGCCGCGTTGAAAGCACGTTGTGGAATTTTTCTGTATATCCGCATAAAGCCCACAGAAAACTTGTAAACAAGGATTTTCTGGCGCACAGCTATGTATACTGTGATATTCGTTTCTTTAACTTGAACGCCTCCATAATCATGTATAATGTAACATTGGCGTGTACATTTGACTGAAAACTTTCAAATTAAATGACATTGCACTTTAAAACTCCATATTGCTCAAATAATTGTAGATTGTCAATCGTCAAATGAAAACAACTTGGCGTCTGCTACGCCGAAAATTTGAAGGAGGTATGGAATAAGGCCACTTTTTTGGTCCCTCATTTTCGAAAATACGAAGTGTTGTAAATTAATCAATGATCACTTCTTAGATGTTCATTAGACATTATTCTGTCAGATATCAGTAATCATAGTGTTGAATTCTGTCTCATATTTCTGTACTAAGCTCTCAAACTTAGTGTTTTTCAGGAAAGTCCTTTAAATCATTAAGAATTGCCTTATTTTGACGTCTTCTCATTAATTTTTAGATATGAGCAACTGCCTTACCCCCCAAAAAAAGATCTTTTGCTATGAGACATATTTTTAAAAGATATTGATGTGGTTAAAATATATTTTCGTGTTAGGCTGTCGCTCACATTTGATTTTAATGAAAACTTTATGCAAAATGGCCGTATTTGGTTAATTTCCCTAAATATGGCATTTTTATGAAGTCACTGTGACGTCATGACTGACTTTTCTGTATAAAAGTGTGTCTAGATTATATTACTGTTAATATTTGGCAATTAAGTCAGTGCGTTTTTGGAGAGGTAGAATATTTTTTTATATTTTTGCAATTTTAGGGGCCAATTTCCTAATGCTTATCATACCTCCTCCAAATTTACACAAACACTTCAGGGATCGATAACTACATAAAATCAAAGAACCGAAGTGCTGTTGAGATTGCAATGAATTCTGAGGTAGCACATATATATATAAACTGGTGCCTCGGATATATATGATGAGATAGTGGATTATGAATAAGATAGTGTAAATTTGAATGTTTTTCTCTGAATTGATGAGTGTATTAAGGGGACTTGAGCAGACTTGTAAAGTCTTTTTACCATTCTTTACGTAGACTCTGTTTTATTTTCAAGAAGGTTTATGCGAGATAATTTATTTTCACCTTTATTCGGGACTGAATATCTGTTTACAAAATAGAACAATGTCAGCCCCTCAGACTCAAACGGTTATCCTAAGTTCAATATTTTATTAAAGTTTTATCTCTAATAAAATACATAAAGCATTTAAAACAAAATTAAAGAAAAGCGCAAGTCTAACATTTTCTGAATAGAATTACAAGATACTATTTTAAAAACATAAAATAAAATGTACAAACACTACGTACACCAACACATAAATACAATTGTTTACAAAATAAGAAATTTCTGTGAATATTCCAAATGAAATACTAGCAGGTTTCGGCATGTAAAAACGTAAATATTTGAGATATCATCCTCAAAAAATACCTAAGGATAAAAAGGGTAATTTAAATAATTAAATAAGCTTTCTCTAACACAAGACGAAGATCATCTTCAAAACCAGTATTATCTTACTTTTACCTTTACTTCCAGTAATTCCAGTATGGAAAGTACGATACAAATTTATGTCGAAGAATGCTCCCTAGATCGTACAATATTAAAAAAAAGTTTTATACTAAACTAAACGAAACGAAACATTCTATTGATCCAATTATAGGCCATCACTGGCATACTATAAAAGACCGGGAAAGACTTTGATTTGACATGCAATCCTTTGAAATGACGGTATATGGTGGGGATACTGGGGGACCGTAGATCTTATTATTATCATTGTGCAATTTTTTATATGTGCATATCTATGGTATATGAACTTAAAAAATCGACACAAATACTAGAAAAGCTAAGGTTTCGTTCAGTTAATGCTGCATAAAACATAAAATTCAAGATATTTGATCTCATTACTGAGAAGTCATATTTTTTACCCCTGGGAGACCCCTTTCTTCCCCCTTTCAGATATTAATTTATAGGTCTTTGGTCCGAGCTTTCTGAGCCAGGGTGACTTGACATCACTGTTCATTTGTCCGTCCATCTCCACTGAAACCACTTGGCCGATTGGAACAAATCCCTGTCACAATGTTACCCTTAAAAAATTGTATATATTCCATAGGTCTGCACCCAATCCAATATGTCACAAGCAGGGCAAAAAATTAAACAGTTGCCCCTATGCCATGGAAATTCATTCAAAGACTTTGGTCTTTGAAACCACTGATCAAATTGGAACAAAGTTGATCACAAAAACTTTGGGAGATCACTTCAAAATTTTTGTCCAGTAGGACAGCACCAAATCCAAGATGTCCACCAGTGGGGAAGAAGTTCTTCATCGGACCCAGCTATGGAATTTATGCCATTATGATCACTGAAACTGCTGTCTATATCGGTCATGGTCTGTGATACAGTCATTTGAAAGCCTCTAATTTATTATTCGCTCGATTATAAGGTCACACCTTCCTCGACATTACAAAAAAATTTTCTGTTAGACATTATTATTAGTGACGCAAACAAATAATGAAATTGCAGTAGTTCTGCAGTTGGTAATTTGGATTAACTTTATCTTTTCACTGCAGATAAGTCCGTCATAGGGCCTGTAAGTCTCGTACAATTTTAGAACTTCCGGGATCAAAATTGTACCGAAAGTTTCATTTTAAAACAAAGATTTATAACGTTTCAAACAAGAACTTTAACGTCAAAATCCTCAGACGTCATGTTTTGGTGGGAAGCGCTTTTGAATTTCCTGTTTATCGGGAGATTCTCGTAAGTCACATGACGAGACTTACAGACCCTATTTTGAAGACCAGCGATGAGCTGTAATTAAGGATGCTCTCTGGGTACGTTTTGGTATTCTGTAAGATTTTCGGACTTTTTTGGTTTTATTCATTCAAAAGCATTATAATCTTTTCATCACGAACCCCCGTTTAATTTCATTTTAGACATGTTTAACGGCATTTTGACAAAATCTTATTAAATCCTATTTATTTTTCTCATTTGTTAATGGACAAACATTGCTGATGTTAGACTAATGAAAAATTCAGAGGAGTTCAGTTTCCGCCACATTTTCAATCATTTACATATCAAAAACGATCTTAGTATCCTATCATTCTTTTCTCGCTTTAATTTTACTTCTTTGTAGCTTTCTGATAAAAAAAAACATTTATTTGAAATACTATTTATTTTCAAATTGACAAGCGAACACCCTAAACAAATATTCTGAAAGTAACGCCAAAAAAATTAACAAACGGAATAAGTAAAACAATCAAATGTTAGGATTTTTTTAAAGTTCAAAATACAAAAATATCCAAGTTGTGTACTCATTCTGGAAGTCGAAAAATGATGTTTGCCATTCACTATATTGCATTCTAGCAGTAAAAAAAACGTTAAAAACATAAATTAGAAAATTGGTCGAACGTAATTAACTCCAAAAAGTTACTGACATGTTATGAAAACATCTTACTTCATCAATGTGCCTTTGAAAACAAAGGTAAGCGAATACAGAAGCACTCAAGGCGAAATGGTAACAGACTAAATGGAAAAATCAAAACGCGGCATTTCAAAATAAACACAAATTTAGACTTATGTCCTTTCTGTAATTGAATTGATATAGGGTCACGCCGATCAGAGAACCATATTAATTTCACTTTTATCTAATTGTTTATTGTATGTTGTATATATGTTTTTTATTGCTTTGACCTCAAGGATCGTAATTTTGCAATAAAGATTATATTATATTGTAATTGCAATTTGCAAAATATCAACGTGTTCAATTAAGGGAGTACGAGTGTCAGAAATTTTGTTATAAAAAATAAAATGCTGACCTTTTGTTTTGAATAACTTTACTAATACAACAACATGAGCAAAAAATTTCAAAAATCCATGTAAGAATTTTTGAGATATAAGACGTCAAAATTTTGGCAGGAAACAGTTCTCTGTAGAGTTTTCCTTTAATTTCCATTAGCTTTGTATATGCCCTACGTTTATAAAATTTGCAACATTGTCTATATCATGCATTTTTAAATGACCTATGACCAAGAAATACAATACATGTGCAAAAAGTTATTTGAATGGATAAAACCCGAGGATATCGAATGCTTCTGAAATCTGACACTCATACTCCCTTAAAAATATGTCTTGACAGGTTAGTGGCAAATAAATTCTACAGACTTTTTTTTCAGAAAAACAAGTTAATTTTCGTAATACTTATTCTGATTAGTCTATTTGAAGGAAAAACGGTGCTTAAACGAAACAACTCGTTTGTTAGACATGTTAAATTAATTTTAAATCTGTTGATTCAGTGTTGCGTCTTTTTTGTGTAATCAAATGAGATATAATTTTTAAATTCATGATCCATATGCTTTTTTATTTCTGAAACAAACTGTAGATTGTTTACCTTACAAGTAACCAGTTAGGAGTACATTTGCAGCTTACAATTTTTGAGATTTAAATTTGTTATGAATAACAAAGTACCGAAGTTATTGTAAATTTACTATCTGCATATGGCCATTTCGACAACTTATGTCTGATCAGAGCAGATAAATCAAAACATCGGAAACCCCGTACAGAGGCTAATAGAGAGCGAAAAAAATTTAAAAAAAAATCTAAATAGAAAGCCCAACTCATCTAAGATTAGACTTTTGCATTAGGAAAAGGAAGATACGCCTTAATTTTAACCAAAATTTCTAATTAAGATATTGTAAGTTTCAAAAATTCGATTTTCGGGCCAGCACAGGGATACTGGACTAATGAGCTAGTGAATACCCATGAGACTAAAAGTCCACCAGGAGAGGCATCGACCTAGTGGTAATAGATAACAAAGTTTTTTGTAAATTTATTTTCTGCTTATGGCCATCTTGACAACTTATGACTAAATAAGTATCAACGATAACGGAGGTTCTTTAAAATCTGCATTTATAAAATGAAAGTTTGTATACGTCAGAGACAAAATGTTTGATCTTCAATTTTTTTTTGAAGAGTAAGGCTTTCAATATAAGAAGTTGCTTGTAATTTTGGATATTTTTTCACTTGTGTGTGTGTGTTGTTTTTATAAAACCCCAGCTGATTTCCGTCTTAAAACCCCAGCTGATTTCCGTCTAGATATTTAAAAGACATTTGAAGAAAATTTAAGAACAAATGAGAAACATTTGGTATCTCCCTGTACCAAGCTAGTTATATATGATCAAAGTGGATTGATTGATTAGTTAAGAAATATTACGTTCAGTGAGCATTATTTCAGCTAAATGTATATTAGGACGAGAACAATATTTCTATTAAAAATATAAGTTTAAAAAGAAATTAATAAAGGTGAAAGGGGAAAGTCGGGATACGAGTTCTGATTGCCGCTGGAAAAAGGTAGAAGTGGCTAGGGGCGGGAAATCATGGCTTCGTCAACACTGCGGAAGGCTGCTCTTCTCAGAAAAATATAGAATGGTTCTATATACTGCATGGAGCGTGGCATTTCTCCACACAGTTCGACTACAATGGTTCGCGACAAGGCTTTCCGTTTTAGAACCCTACTATCCCGCATCCACCACTTTGGGACACTCCCGGTGGCTCTATAGACGAAGCCCCGGAAAACCGATTCAGGTGCCGGGTGGTCAAACTGAAGATGACTTTAATAAGCATATAATTATTATTGAAACTAAAATTATCTTTTTATAAAATTCTATACAGCTTGTTGCTACATATAAAACAGATTTACTATAACCATCTGATACAAGAACCCGACAATAATTGCAAAAATCAAACCTTAAAAAAGAAAAAAGAAAGAAAGGCAAAACAAAAACTCGTACAAATACTAGTAGTTATTTTATCCACGAACGACCTTCTACCCATATATGCCATACAATGAAATTCAGCTAACACTTTTAAAGAACAGATCCCAACATCTGTTCTTTCATAACCTCAAACTATTACTATACTAATCAACAAAAGAAACATCCACATACTATGCTCCTCAATATATTTTGTTTTAGGGGTTATAGAACTAAAATCATTGTTGCATACTTCTGAGAAAATCGTTCCGATCACATTTGTTATGACAAATTTTAGTCATTGCTAATGAGAGACATTTTTCGAAACAGTGGACAAAACGTTTTTGCGGATTTTAACATTAGGTCAATGGCGGCCGGAAATGAATTTTCATTATTTGTAGATAAAATCAATGTGTTGAAGACCGTCCGGTGACCCCTAGATACTTTGTTTAGGGTCGTTTTAACCTGGATATGGGATGGTGTCTCCTTGACATTTACCCCATTTCCTTTCTTTTTCATATTATTGATAAACTATCCAAAACAACAAAATTTCCACAAAAAATAAGGTCAAGGTCAAATTCTGGAATTTTGACGTTTTTCAGTATGACGTCATGACGTCAATCGTTTTCTGAATTTTTTGCATTTGATGCATAAATTATTTCATAGTGTACAAATGGTACATGGGTAGGGAAAAAGCATACTTTGTAAGAGTACTTTGCCCGATATGTTATGCTTGTTGACGACCCTTTATCCATAACAAAATGGATATGTGGATGTAGCGTTGTTCAACATTTAGCAAGTGAATTCCGCTCAAAAATTTGCTAGGGGCCGTCTTGAACTTACTATGAGGTAAGAGTGATTGCTCTTTGTTGAAGGTCTAATGGTGATTTCAAGATGAAGAACAACAATGAGAGCTTTGTTCCATTTTCTTAATCTTAGCATGCGTTAATAGGCACGTTGACCCATGTACATTGACTCCATATCCCTTTATTTGTTCATTTGTGAAATACGACTTCGAGACATAGAAAAGAGGTATTAAAAGTTTCAGAATTTCTTTTCAATATTATATTTGTCCAGTGTGGAGAACTCGTTTTCAACAGACTATTAGAATTCGAATAGGTATAAATTGTGCATCTCTTTCTCCACTTATTCCAGACTGAATTTATGTAAGGGCTTCTTCAAATAAAGATAGAAAATACTAGCCGAGTTCTTTAATTCAGTTTCCGTTGTACAGATGATATTGTGGCACTAAGTAACCCTTGCTTTGGTGATTCTATCAAAATGAGCTCGGAATGAAGGATACTACAGACAGTTCCACATCAGACTTATTCCTTGACCTTTCATCTTGAAATTCTTGGAATTTTCAAAATAGCATCGAATTTCTGACTCCTGGTAAATATCCTTCAGGACTAACAGTCCACCAGCAGCGGCATCGACCCAGTGGTAGCATATAACAAAATGCCGCAGTTACCGTAAATTGATTTTCTGCATATGGTCATTTCGATAACTTTTGTCTCTTCAGTGCAGAAAAAAATCTAAACATTTGGAAGACCATAACTTTTGATTTATGAGCAAAAACTCGTAAATCGGACATAAAAACGATTTTTGGTTCATAGGCCCTAAACGGTTGGTCAAATGATTTTGAATCCAATGTAACAAATGTAGATAAAAACAAAACAAACATGCACGCCATTACAATTAATCAGATATATTTTATGGTTTATGAGTTAATCCAACGATAAGGTCTAGGGTCAAAGTTTAAAGAGATCAATGACCTTTGACTTTAGCATTCTTAAATGTAACATATATCACCTAAGTTGAAAGGAAAAGGTTCCAGGTTTCTATTTCTAACCGTTTTCGAGAAAAAAAAAAACATACTTATTGACAAAATTTTTAAGGGGCATAGCTCAAAAAACGGTTAACCATAGAGTTTCGGTCTTAATGTATTGAAGGTACGCAAACATTTTTATGATTAAATTTTTACGGTTTTCGAATTAAATCCAATCGCAAAATCTGAGGTCAAAGTTCAAAGTGACTAATGATTGTGGTTATTTTGAAAATCCCATAGCCACCGGCACATCTTTGTGTTGGTGTTTTCTATTATGCCAAGTTTCATTGAGTTAAGACAAACCATCTTTGAGAAAATGTGTAGACAAGATTTAAATCATTAAGGAATAATAACTAAAAATAACAAGTGATGCTTGTGTTTTGGATGCAAGCATACAAATGTAGAAGTCGCCCAAACACCCCTTATTAGAATCCCGGCATATTTCGATGCCTTCCATACAGTTTTGTCCAATAAAGAACATTGATCTTTTCCATTTTTCCACCCTTTTCTGATCAATGGAAACGGCCTCCAATTTGAAAACTTCTTTACCGAAAATATGTTCATCACTTTCTATACAACGTGTCTATGAAATTTAATTTTCTTCGGAACAATTTCAATTTTCCTGCCCTTTTCCGTTTCCATGACACGGCCGTCATTTCGAAATTTTGACCCTCAAAACATGTTTTCCACTTCTTAGACAACCTTTGTGAAAAATTTCATTTGATTTGGAGCATTTCAAATTTTCCCGCCTATTTTCGTTTCCTAAACGGCCGCAATTTTGAAAATTTTTAGCCTATAAACATGTTTTCCACTTTTCGACAATCTTTCTAAAAAATTTTATTTTGAGCAGTTTTAATTTTCCCGCTTTATTTGTTTCCATGGCCATGGTGGCCATTTTGGAAATTCCGACACTTGAGTGCACCTATCGGGGTGGTGGACTACCTTACTATGAAGTTTGGTGAAGGTTGGGCCAACGGTCACCAAGAATTTGGTTGAACAAGATTACGGCAAGAAGAAGAACAGGAATAAAAATTTATAACTATATCAGGATGCTGATATAAATGTCTCCCAAACGAACATCCAAATATGAATTCAGGGCTAGAAACCAGGTCTATACGAGTTAGGTCGCCTGTAAAGTTTCATTCAATTCTGAGCACTTTCAATTTCCCAGCCTTGCCCGTTTCCATGGCAATGGTTGCCATTTTGAAGATTTGGAGGCCAAAAACATGAGATAACCTTTCTGTAAAGTTTCATCCAATTCTGAGCACTTTCAATGTTCCCGCCTCTAAATTCCCCGCCCCTTTCGATTTCACCCTACTTTTTCAGTGGCAGTCAGAATTTTCCGTCCCATGACCCTTTCTATACCCCAAAGTGATTATTTATTAACAAACTTGTTCTCGTCTTGATATAGCTGAAATAATTGCTCCGTAGACGTTAAACAATATTCAATCAATCAATCAATGTTCCCGCCTTTTTTCTGTCATCATGGCAACCGGTACCATTTTTAAAATTTCGAGACCTGATTGCACCTTTCGGGATAAGGATCAATCTTCCTTCGATGTTTGGTTTGGATTTGATCATTAGTCTCTGAGAAAATGGTCGGACGAATTTTGAGGCGGAAGAAACGCGAGTACAAACATCGAGATGTAGACCGGAATGAAAGTTCTGTCCTTGATAAACTGGAGTTTTCTATGTATCGTGTGCGTTTTTGTCACATGAACATTCACTCCATATCCTTTCATTTTTCCTATTTTCTGCAGAGTTTGTCTCTCGTGCTGCGTGGAGTCTGTAGAAAGTCTCCCCGTGCTTGAGGTGTAAGCTCTTATAATATTACAGTTATGGTGTGTTTGTTCATGTGAGAATTTCTCATACGTTTACTAATTCATTTATTTTTTTCAATTTGGCTGTTCAATATTTTCATTGTTTTTACTAAAATGTTATAATCTGTACACACGACTATTTTTTCCCTTTCAACCAAAGTTACACTGCAAGGGTTGCCTACATCTATTTCGATGTGCCCCGTGTTGTCTATCGATGTTGTTTTTGTCCTTATTTTTGTGTTTCGTCGAGCTACCTAATGACAAATATTTGTAGGCATACATTGCCCGATTTTACTTTTTTTTCTCATTGACCGCTCCCGACATGTGTTGCTTCAATGACATATTTTAGCTGCGATCGATGTTGCTCAACATTTTTATTCTCTTCTTGTAACCCTGTTGCTTTCAGCCGGATAACCCTGAGCATCGCCCAAGTTGGCACTCCATGGCGGATGGGGAGCAAGGGAGTGACCTTGATATAATTTTTGTCAAGAATACCGCTTAAGTGCACGCTAGGGGCCTTCTACATCTCGCTTGAGGGGGTGAATATTGTTCACCTCTAGTTGAAGACCCTCAGGCGACATCAAGATGTAGGCAGGAATAAAAGCCCTGTCCTTGATAAACTGGAGTTTTCTATGTATCGTGTGCGTTTTTGTCACATGTACATTCTCCCATATCCTTTCATTTTTCCTATTTGCTGCAGAGTTTGTCTCTTATGCTGCACGGAGTCCGTAGAAAGTCGTGCTTGAGGTGTATGCTCTTATAATATTACAGTTATGGTGTGTTTGTTGGTGTGAGATTTTATCATACGTTTACTAATTCATTTATTTTTTCAATTTGGCTGTTCAATATTTTCATTGTTTTTACTAAAATGTTATAATCTGTACACACGACTATTTTTGCCCTTTCAACCAAAGTTACACTGCAAGGTTTGCCTACATCTATTTCGATGTGCCCCATGTTGTCTATCGATGTTGTTTTTGTCCTTATTTTTGTCTTTTGTCGGGCTACCTAATGACAAATATTTGTAGGCATACATTACCCGATTTTACCTTTTTTCTCATTGACCGTTCCCGACATGTGTTGCTTCAATGACATATTTTAGCTGCGATCGATGTTGCTCAACATTTTTATTCCTTCTTGTAACCCTGGTGCATTCAGCTGGATAACCCTGAGCATCGCCCAAGTTGGCACTCCATGGCGGGTGGGGAGCAAGGGAGTGACCTTGATATATTTTTTGTCAAGAATACCGCTTAAGTGCACGCTAGGGGCCTTCTTGATCTCGCTTGAGGGGGTGAATATTGTTCACTTTAGTTGAAGACCCTCAGGCGACATCAAGATGTAGACAGGAATAAAAGCCCTGTCCTTGATAAACTGGAGTTTTCTATGTATCGTGTGCGTTTTTGTCACATGTATATTCACTCCATATCCTTTCATTTTTCCAATAAGTCTCCACAAACTTCGTTTGTAATAACGAGTGATAATGTGTTAACAAGCAAACACAGAAGTCACCAAAACCAGAAAACATTCTTTAAGTATCTTTTAAAGAACAATGATTCCTCAAATTAAAATAGGGGTCTTAAAATCATTGTGATTCTATCTATCAGTGGTATCATAAACTTTGATTTACCTGTATACACTTTATGAACAATAGGATTGCATCAGAAAAGTCATTTCTAGTTTTATATTCTGATGCATAACATTTCCTCTGTGTCGTGTAATTATATCAAAATCTTAAGTTACATTGAAATACATACAAGTGTCATTACGTTTATACCTTCTTTTTTTTAGAAAACAAGTATGTCAGTTGTTCGAAGAACAGTTGACAGGTCTTTCCTAGAAGTTGCATCATAATGTTTTCATTATTGGTCAACATTCTAAGCTTAATTTGAACATTTACTGGTCCTTAAATTTGAAAAAAAGTTTGCCTGTGACCTTGAACTTTGACCTTGACATCATTTTGAAGGTCACGTCTTCCTGAACATTCCCTGTATTGAATGTCTCTGTGTATCTTCAATGGTATTTGAGCTATAAGCAAAAAAACCCGGAATCAGATATCAAAAATCGGATTCTGGTCCATAGGCCTAACACAATTGGTCAATAATTTTGGACCCAATGTAACAAATGTAGATCTCAACAAACAAACATTTTCTCCATTTCATTTTATAAGCTATCTATTACGGTTTCCGAGTTAAACCAATAACTATGTCTGAGGTCAAGTTCAAAGTGACCAATAACCTTTGATCTTACCATTTTCAGATGTAACACGTATCACCTAAGTCAGTCCGAAAAGCCTTTAGGTGAAATTATCTCCCTTCTAAACATGCTAATGAGGTGGACATCTGCTTCATCAGCCATATTTAAGAAACACGCTGTCTGTTGATGGTGCATAGTAACGGCTGGATATTAAGCTAAGCTTGTTCGGGTATATAAATCACAAAGGAACGATGCATTTAGTAAAACAACTAGAGCTGTCGGCAAAGCCAGACTAATATCCCCTGCAACTGCATTTGAGTACCAAGGCATGTCATTTTGAAATTTGACCTTCAGCCACATGGTAATTTGAAAGTAAATCTAACAGAAATGAAGCCTGTCAGGACTGAAATTACAGGTTTTACTATCATAAAGGTCAAAGGTCAAATTCAAGGTCATAAAGACCTAAATTTGGTACGCGACAAATCATCTTCTCATGATGCATCCACACACCAAGTTTGATAATCCTAGGGGCTACGGTACAAAAGTTCTGCTCCGGACACGGTTTTACTATCATAAAGGTCAAAGATCAAAGTCAAGGTCACAAAGACCTTAATTTGGTACGCGACATATCGTCTTCCTATCATGCATCCACACACCAAGTTTGATAATCGTAGATGCTACGGTACAAAAGTTCTGCTCCGGACACAGTTTTACTATCATAAAGGTCAAAAGTCAAAGTCAAGGTCACAGTGACCTAAATTTGGTACGCGCCACATCGTCTTCCCACGATGCATCCACACACCAAGTTTGATAATCCTAGGTGCTACGGTACAAAAGTTCTGCTCCGGACACGGTTTAACTACCATAAAGGTCAAAGGTCAAAGTCAAGGTCACAGTGACCTAAATTTGGTACGCGATTCATCTTCTTCCCATGATGCATCAACACACCCAGTTTGATAATCCTAGGTGATACGATACAAAAGTTCTGCTCCGGACACGAAATGCACATGGTTTTACTATCATAAAGGTCAAAGGTCAAAATCAAGGTCACAGTGAGCTAATTTGGTACGCGACACATCGTCTTCCCATGATGCATCCACACACCAAGTTGGATAATCCTAGGTACTACGGTACAAAAGTTCAACTCCGGACACGAAATGCACATGGTTTTACTATCATAAAGGTCAAAGGTAAAAGTCAAGATCACAGTGACCTAAATTTGGTACGCGACACATCGCCTTCCCATGATGCATCCACACACCAAATTTGATAATCCTAGGTGCTACAGTACAAAAGTTCTGCTCCGGACACGAAAAGGGGACAGATGGACAGACGGACAAGCATGGTGATTCCTATATACCCCCAAACTTCGTTTGCTGGGGGTATAAAAACATTTACAAAATAAAAGTTAACAATTTGTCTACTATTCCACGTTCAATTGTTTATAGTTGTTGTGAAATGTCTTCACTGCGACCACACTAAAATTAACCTGGCGACAATAAAATATTATTAAAAGGCAAAATATTACTGTGGGTGGACACAATTTCTGTATTAAAAGATAGCCAAAGGATTAATCTTGAAGGGGAAATGTGAAATAATTGATTTCAAAGATGTATATTTCAAAGATCCAAATGATATCCCGTAACCAAAGTATAAGCGAGGGTGTTATCTTCCATTGTGTTCATTATTTGGTGGTAAATGTTATTCATAAACACTGCCAAGGCACTCACAGGGATCAACGTACCCCATTATGATAAAATTATACGAAATTAATGGGAATGTTTCGAGATTTCTGTATCTAAATATTTAATTGGAACCGTAGTCGAATGTTTACTGTTCCATTTAAAACAATAAAACAAACTATAGACAAAAAATCAAATTACGATTACCTGAATGGGCCTCTGACCCTAAGTTGTAATCATGACGTATATAGGTAAATCTAAAAATAGAGCCAGTATTGCAGCAGACTCCACGAACTCTTGGGTTTTGTTCTGTGAATTAGCCTGGAAGGGCGGAAATGAAATTTTACACACGTATTGATCAATTCTTTATGAATCAGTATGACAATTTTGGGAGAAAATCCGGCGATGTATATTTGATTCATCAAAATTAAAAGACACCTACATCAGCCCACTTAAACCGCAATTTACGCACTAATTACAATCTTTACATCCAAACGGCAAGCATTCACATTATTTCTAAACCTTAATGAAATACACGATTTCAAAAATCATTAAATTTTCTCATTAGAAACAACTTTTAGGAATATGTAACTACGGAAAACAAATCTAAGTAGTCCTTTTTTGTTTCGTTTAATGAAGAGTTCCATTTCTTTTGTTTGAAACTAATCACTCATCGGCCTGAAGTTGAATGAAAAAGGTTCGAGGTTTCTATCTCTTCGCGTTTTCGAGAAAAATATAATTAAAGATGTAACAAAACTTTCAAGGAGCATAACTCATGAACGGTTTACCATATAGATAGAGTTTTGGTCCAAATTTAACGAAGGTCCGTCATGACCTAACACACATTTTTGTCATTACACTTAATTAGCTATCTTTTACGTTTTCCAAGGTACCGTATATAGGTTATTTTGGCGGATGGAAATTTTGGTGGTTTTCCTGTTTTTGTAGCAGGTTTTATTTTGACGTTTTTTATTTTGGTGGTTTTCAAATTTTTGCCACCAAAATAAAAACTAGTGATTTATTGATAATTTGTTTATTTGTTTTATATTTAGTGCGCAGCATATCATATTTTTGGACTAAAAGTCGATGGGGACGATAGGTCAAATTGGTCTTTTTGGGTCAAAAATTTGTTTCCGTTCTTAGATAGGTCAATAACAAGATTTGGGGTCAAAGATCAAAATGACCAATGATTGGGGTCATGTTAAAAATTTAAATACCCGAATACACATTTTGGGGTTGAGATCTACCTTCCTGTAAAGTTTGGTTGAGATTTGACAGGCACTCTTTGAGAATTTGGTTAGACAAGATTACACTTAGAAGAAATAGAAAGATAATAAGAAACGGTGCAAATACAAGAAGTCGCCAAAATTTGCTTGGTTGACTTAATAACTAGATTTGCAATTGCAAGCAATAGCTGATGTCGGCCCTGGCAGCCAATTCGATGATTCCATCTTGTTCACAGCGTTAAAATCTACCTAAAAATCAATTTTCGGGAGACTTCATAATAACCATGAAACGGACTAAAACAGTTTGTCGTCCCGAGTACGTCTGGGAGGCATAATACCCAGTATTAATTGTGCTTGGAAGCAAACACAAGAAGTCTCCCAAACGAACTCTCATATCAGAAATCAAATGCTAAAGATGAAATCCGCATATTCTATACCAGCTCTCTGTAAAGTTTTCCGTAATTTGTTTGTTTCCATGGCAACAGTTACTTTTTATAAGTCTAAGAGACCAAAAACCAATTCTACAGATAATAAACAACCTCCCTGTTAGATTTCATAAAATTATTAGCACTTTGACTTCCCGCTTATCTACCGTTTCCGTGGCAATGGTCACCATATTGAAGTCTTGGAGACCAGAAACAAATTCTACAAATGGTTGGCAACCTTCTGCAAAATTTCAGAAGCAACTTCTGCAGATGATAAACAACCTTACTGAAAAATTTCATCCAATTCTGAGCACTTTGATTTCCCGCCTTTTCCACGTTTCCATGGCAACGGTCGGAGACCAGAAGCCATAGGCAACCTTCCTGTAAAATCTCATTTAATTCTGAGCCCTCTGATTTTCCCGCCGTTTTTACCGTTTCCATGGGAACTGTCGCAATTTGGTGGTCTTGGAGGCCAGAAGTCAATTCTACAGATGTTATTAAGCAATTTAACTGAAAAATTTGATCAAAATCTGAGCTCTTTTGGTATTTCCGCCTTTTTTACTCTTTCCATGGCAACGGTCGACATTCTGAAGTCTTGGAGACTAGAAACCAATTATACAGATGTAAGGCAACCTTCCTATAAAATTTCATTCAATTCTTAGCACTTTGATTCTACCACCTTTTTTTACTATTTTCATCGCAACGGGCGCAATTTTGAAAATTCCAAGACTTGAATGCACATCTTGGGAAAGGGTTCCATCATCCTCCGAAGTTTGGTTAAGATTGGATCCGAGAAATCTGATGGACAAAGTTGAGGCGGAAAACGGAAGAAAAAGATTAATAAGTAAGTAGTTTTCTACGTTTAAACGTTTAAACGTTTTCTCACTCGGTTGCCCCTAGAAAAAGGCCGTACTGGCCGAAACGTTGGGAACACTCTTCTTTCCACCCGTTTTGGATATTTTAGCTGTTTTTAAGTTTGTATATTTTGTTTAATTTTACTTTTTAATCGTGGCCTACCTAACCATTTTTAATCTGTTTATTTCTATTAATTTGTGGCCATTGCACAACATATATTTTTGAATTCTCACATCAAAGACATACCGATTAACATGACAAGGACAAGACATCTATAAAAAAGTAATTAAGAACGCCACCTAAATAAAACGTAAGCAGTCTGAAACCCTTCAAAAACTGGAGATATCATCTGAAGTAAATAAATATGCAACATAATTGAATATACCGGAGTATATAGGTCACAAACAAAACTTAAAAAAAAGTATAAAAAAAGCTCACCAATTTATATTTCCTTCCCCTGCTTCCTCTATTCAATTCCAGAAATGTATAATTTGCAAATGTAAAGCTTTAATTTCTGTCAGACAAAAGAAAAAGTATGAATTAAAAACAAAAACTATTTTTGTACGTAAATCTGACCTTGACTTTGGACCTAGTAGTAGGCTACATTAGAGAAATCTGTTCATGTTCTCCTCACCTCTGATGCTGTCATATGTGTACATTTCATGCAAATCTATCAATGCATTCTGAAATTATACCCAGAAAAACCACCTTTTTGACTGAATTTTTATTTTCTGACAGTATTTGTGACTTTCACCTTTGACACGTTGAGCCCAAAATCAGTATAGGTTTTACAGACTAGTATCGCTGATACTGTCATCAGTTTTAATTTTCTGCTATTCTATTGAGGCATGTAGAATGTATGCTCCAGAAACAATGTTTGGGCCTCATTTTTGCATTCTGCAAGTAATCGTGATGTTGGCTTTTGACCTTTAAAGCCCAAATCCAACAAATGTTTTTTTCTTACTTCTTATGAAAGCATCTGTATAAATTTCATTTATATCCATAAAAACTTTTTATAATTATACTGTGAAAAACAATGTTTTCACCGAATTTTCGTTTTCTCGGATAGGGAAAATTACCATGAAAAGCCAAAATCATTTAAATGTAGGGCTATGCATTAGTGAGAAACCCCTTAAACATGATAAACAAAATGCTCAAATGATATTGCAAATTTCCAAATAAAATGTGTTGTCGGGACCTTTCCTGTCTAAAGGGTTGCCTCGTGAAGTGTATGTCCTTTGTGGACAAGGATTGCTCACTTTAATCTCTGTAGTTTATAATTGTGATGAACGATTTAAACAAAAATAATTTAGAACCATTTAAGATTTTTTTTAGACATTGCTACATATTAGTGCAAATCTGCAGTGAACGAAAACATGTTACTGTATGCAAATTATGCTAATTCATCTTTGCTTTTAGTTACAGTCCCTGTTATATGTATATTTTAACCCCATTATATCCTATATTTTGAATACCCCTTCAGATACAAAGTTAAAAAAAACAAACGCTATTATAAACAAAAATATGACAATGGGCGTTTACAAGTCAGCCTCTCCCGCCAACCAATATCAGGCGTGGCTTAAGGGGTAGCGTGAATGGCGTGCGTTCCTTAAAACCAGTATAAATATAAATTGATAGGGTAAAATCGAGGTTTGTGCCAAGATTCGTCAAAATAAAAAAAAATCGTGCGTCACTACCTCGCCTATTTTTTTTAAATTGCGCCCTCCCTTCAAATCCTGGATCAGCCCCTGAATATATAGTGAGTGACCCTGAAATCTTAAATCGTAGAAAAATATCATTTTCCAATGCATCCAAGGGTCATGTTGAAATGCACCTGTTCTTGATTGTTCGGATAAATCCCGCAGATAGTAAAAGATACATTTATGGTACCCGTTATGAACAGAGGAAAATGATATTTTTTAGTTTGAATTAAAAAGTATAAGAAATTAATGTCTATAACAACTTGTTTTGTTTCGAACATAAACCTTTAAATATCGAACTAAAGAACTAACCCGTAAAGTTTGCATTTTGAGGATATTTTTATTTATTTGGTCATTTTGCATTTTGCACCATTTGTGACCTATGATCATATTCGTGCAGGTAAATACAGATTTCCATGATGATGTCATCAAAATTCTCTCTCTATTGTATCAAACTGACGAGGAAAGATACGTTATTTCCTGAGTCTGACTGCCGGGGATCAATGAATGGCTCCTTATGTGTAATTGTGTGTATTCACCAAAAAAAAAGAGAATCAGTTAGAGACAAATATTGTTGAGTGCAGCTCTTCATAATAGGATATGTTGCAACACAGGCATCTAGCTCAATCAGCAACGCTTTCACAGGGGGGGTGTACCCTTCAGTCTAAGATACTGGGTCCAGCAGCCGAAGCTTAATTATTCTATGTTGTCATTGAGTTAAATTTTGTCTCCAAAATTGTTTTATCAGATCATCTGTTATATCACTATCATAAGAAAATCAATTCATATGCATTTTCATACTTTTAGATCAAAGATTTAGCCACTGAACATTCCATTTTAACTGATTTCGATAATTTTTGTAGGTTTTGCTAAAATTCGTTGGTGTCTTCAGAATCAACTGCCAACTACCTAAACTTTCGAAGGGCAAATATTTATACTCTTGCATCAAAACATTGTATTGGTTTCCTTCGAGTAGTGCCATACTCTCAAACAGTTTAAAATGGCTTAAATAGACACAAAATGCTTTTTATAGCCATAAAAGACTGCTTACATGTCAGAAAAACAAACAAGTGTGGCATATATAAATTTTACACCTACAAAGTACACGTACCAGAGACTACCTCACCAGATGTTTTACATCAAATGAGCATATTTTGAAAATGACCAAAGATATGTCACAAATTAGCGCAATAGAAAATAAAAATTTTGGAAAATTCACATAAAAATCATTCAAAATGATTCCAGATCCATATCAATTTCAGGCTATAAAACATTCTATATTGTATTAATCAGACCGTAAACAAAATCTCTAAAATAATTTTTGCATAATTCCTGTTTGGGAAAATTGAGGAAATAAATGACTTGTTTTATAGTGGGAAAATGGAGAAGAAATTATATTTATTTTTTCACTAGTTAATGCTAGCTTAAATCACTATACTATTTTGATTTATTTCAGAACTTGCCCAATTTCATACTCTAAGATTATGACAAGTCCCAGTGTTCGATTTTATGACAGTTGGTAATGTCCAACAAATTTCTTTTAAAATAATAAGACGTATGCATTTACAACAGTTTACTTGTCTATAGTTCACACCACAACTAGTCACAATTAATATTATGGTTATTATCAAATTTTATTAAGAAGCAGCAGATTAAACAAGTCTATTGATCGTAATTTTTCTAACAGAACTTTTATATATGCTATTGTATCTTCTTTGTGTCTCAGTCTTGGTGTTGTTTATATCAAGGATTTCTTGAAACAGATTTTAATCGATTAAGCCTTGTGGACTTAATGAAATGGTAAAAAGAAATATATAGGTCCAAGTGCTTTTAACGGAGATACAAGACTTTACAAATTTGGCGGATTTCTCTGGATTTTCCCTTAATTCAACATTAGGACTATTTTTTGTCTAAAAGCTAGGAAGTTATATCAAGGATTTTATGAAACTTGTCAGGTGTCTTAATTAGACCTACAGAAGACATTCATGAAATTAAAATTGAGTGTCCGTCTGCAAAATTCTTTAAGTCATTGAATTTGAAAAAACCAGAGGATTTCCGAAATCTGACACAAATTCAAAAATGTGATGTGTGAGCCACTTTAAGAGTAACTCTAATAATTCAATCCCTCTCCGTATCCGATTCTCTCCTTCTACGAGAATGTAGCGATCATAACGACTTGATTATACGGGTTACTTTAAGAGAGACAATGATGATTAAGATTACACTAATGATCAGAAAGAAATGACAATTTATTGCTGATAAATTGATCCTTGTCACGATATGAACACATTGATAATTAGAGAGCAATGACAACTTATTGCTTATAAATTATGTAGATAAATGGTCATATATAAGCACTTTATCTAACATGAAAGACGTAAGAACGGACAGCGTGTAATTTATTACTTTTATTTGTTCGGTAATAACATTAATTATCTCCAAATAAGATGATAGTCACAAGACTGTGAGTAACAATTTCATGTGAAGAACTCATTATCGTAAACAATCTTTGTATTAAATTTTATTTTGTTCTGTTTCTCAAAGTGCAATACGAACTTTGTTATGATAGCCTTCCCGACCAGTTGGTGTCACGCCTAGTTCAATAGTCTTACAATGACCCCCTTACAAAAATATCATGATTTCCAATGTATCCTTCTCCGATATATGCAATTTTTGTACTTGGTGCAATACGGGAAATCCCTTTTGGGATTCAAAGCCAGAGAGGTTTTTGGAAATTACCTGCCTTGATTCCAAAAAAGGATGTACAATTTGGGTACTCCCACTTGAGGACTAGAACAACAAAATCAGCTCCAGGAAAAGATATGATAAGGTAACCCCCAGTCCTTGCAGGAACGGTAACACGGCCGGGAACAACAGAGGTCAGCGGACTCCAGTGACTTATTGGAATATTATCGCAGTGTGTGATACTTGACAGAGCATTGGGATATTAACGCTGTGTATGATACTTGACTACGTTTATAATATTATTTAACATTCATTATTAAACATGCTGTTAATAAGTCCAAATGGTTGATGTGGGGTGATGTTTTAACGCCAACGCCAACGACATTGATCAATAATCCACACCTGTCAATACATGACATAATTTGACAAATCGAGGATAATAGTCCAGCTGAATGGTGCAGATATTTGGCAAAATTGTGGGTTTGATGATAAAAGCAAGACACTTGGCAAAGTTCTTCTTTGGTGTATATTGATCAATTTTAGCTATGGACCCACTTTTAAAAAACTTCAAAATGGCCGCCATTTTCAAAATGGCGGACATCTATATCATTATGCATTATCCTGTATATGTTATACTGACAATAAATTTTCATATTGTTTTAAAACTTGAAAGAAGTGTGTTTTCAAGTGTACAATGCATAGGATATCATTTTTGGCTATTTTGCCATTTTTATTAATGTTTCAAAATGGCTGGTAGATAAAAAAATTGCCACCAAAACAGAAAAAAATACATTTGAAAAAATTACAACATCCACAAAATAATTGGTTTTGATGTTTTTTCAATCATTTTGTCCTGGACTCTTAATATTGTGTTTGAATGCACATAATTAATAATATTATGCTAAACAAATACACAGTTTTGATCTCAGTCCCTGTATCACTCATAAGCAGTCTTGATATCAGCCTCTGTCGCACTCACCACCACAGTTGCATAGAGCAGTGCATGAAAGCATTGCCTTAACACATTTACAGCGTCCACGACATCCATTTTCAATTTTGCAGCCGCATTTGATTAATTCATTACAACATGATGATGCCTGTTGCAAGTGTGTCCAGAATGGCACCCACATATTTGATTTGTCTCTCTGCCAGTCCCATTCGGCTAGATTGATCATTTCAGGGCAGCTTTCCAAACATTTACTCCAACACAGCCCAGACTGATAGGCTGCTCTCTTTGTATGCTGAAGCAAAGCTGCTTCTGTGGGAGGAATATAATCTATTGCTCTTCCTTTCTTTGTAAACAGTTCCTTTCTTGCATCATTCACCTTCATAGAACTGCTGGTTTTGTCATACATGAGAATAACAAAACGTTCTATTTGTTCCATACATGTTACAACTGTGTCTAATGATGGTAAAGAACTTAAAGTTTCAAATACAGTTGAAATATCTTCAAAACATAACCAGGTGTCCCAAGCAGTTTTCTTGCCTTTGTTAGCAAACGAAGAAACTTGATCGCATCCGGTGAATGCATGGAAGAAGGAAAGACCGCGGGATTTGCATGGTCCTAGACTATTAGCAATTTCATGAATGGCTAGGTAACGGAAAGTTTTTCCTACTCCAAAAGCTATCCAAAACTCATTAGGAGCAATTTCGTTAAACACCGAAATAGATATAACAACCACGTCAGTGTCAACAGTTCTTAGCATAAGCATGTAACAGCATGCGGGTATCTGCCTCTTCTTGTCGACACGGCGATATATGACTAACATCTTTTGGTTGCCAACTTAGGACATATTCACCTTTCGTAGTGATAATCTGAGTCTGATTATCCAGATCCGGTTTTGCAGACATCAACTGTTCCGCTATAAATACAAATAACTCCGTCTTATTGTCATCTACTCTGAGAAATGATTGCCAATTACTTGGAACTAACGAATCTGCAAGCACACGCCTTCTTACTCCTTTACCTTTTTTATCCCTGGCTGATGCTTTAAGGCTATCTTGTCTATAGTCATCCCACACAATGTCAAGACGGCTTATAGAGTGTAAGTGATCTTGTATGTATGGCATAAATACATCTTTGAAATAGTCTTCAAATGTTCTGCTTCCTCGTGGTTTCAGCATATTTATGATTGCTGCTCCATCTAGTATTACAACATCGACGTTTGGAGCTTCGGTGATTGTCCTGTTCATCTTTTCTAGTGGAACTAGTAAATCTGACTTTGACCCTAGTCGTATGGTTCCAAAATTTGAGAGAGCTGGTGGAAAAGACTGGTTCTCTTGACTGAAAAATTCTTCCAGATCTTCATTTCTAACTTGACATGAAACATACAGTCGCGAAAATAAAGAACAGTTCTGTTTTAAAGATGCAATCAGCTGCTTTTCCTTTGACCCAGTCTTAAGTTGCTGCCTACTGAACAACAAGAGCTTGTTTTGTTTGATTGGATTATATAAAGAAACAGATTTTTCTCTAATCTCTCTGTTACAAACTGTCTGTACTGTTCCTTCCCTAGAGCTTCTACATTTCGCACAGTTTCTGCAACACGTGGGTCAACAATATCACGAGTATCAAGTATCAGTAGATCAGTAGTCTGTTCCTGAAAAGGATTACCCATCTCCTCAAAAACGTCACATAATAATTTTACCTGATTCGAAAAGGTGGATTGTTTACTTTTGACCTGCTCGTGATGACGAACATCGAGTCCCTTGATTTGATCTTTCTTAATCTTTTCTTATTCAGATTCAACCTCATTGATCAGTCTCGTTATTTCAGGCCAAGAAACCATCAAACGCTGCAGCTGCTTCATATTTTCCGTCAGTCCAATTGCACCACATCTCCTTTTACAAGCTTGTTATTCTGTTCGTGGGCATGGTCTATTGCGATTGCTGAAAAATTTGCTGTAGGATTTGCGCACTACAAATTTTCCGTTTTCAAATTCTTCTGCAACACTTTGGACGGTTCTGGATATAGCCATCATATCGCGCAGATGTACTGGAAGCCATCTCGCATAATTGGGATGATCCAATGCAAAGAACCATGGTATTAATGCAGCAATTGAAACCTTGTACAATTTAAAGTTACCTTGCCTTAGAGATCTTACGAACAACAAAATTGTCAATTCAAATCTTAATGTTACAGATCAATAGTGGAAAAGAGGACTATCAATTTCTCGCTGTTCTACCCATTCCTGGAATGATACTGAATTTTCTTCTGGGTCTTTTTCTCTTAGAAACACCACATGCGATCTTCGCATTAGGATGTAGAGTGTACATGCTGTCACTTCATGAGCATGTTGTGTTCTTGAAACATGTGATGCCTTCAAAAAAGAATCTGCGGTTCCCGATGAAGCAATATTTGCTTGACTGAAAGCGCTTGTCCATCCACTATTTTCCAACCAGTCTCCAATGGTTCTTAGTGCAGCTATCTCTATGTGAAGACCACCGAATAAGACTACTATTTGATCTTCAGAAAATCTTTCAGGCCAATTCCACTGAACCATCTTTGCTAAAGCAAAAAGAGGCTGGTCACATGTCATCACTGGTATCTGATTAGTATTTAGAAAAGTAACAGACTGTTTGATTATATTCATTGAATGGCGAATCATGGCGATTGATTTAGCCTCTTCTTGAAACATAGGTAGTAGTACGCTTATATCTAAAGGTTCATTCCCATTGGATGAAAGTCTACTGGCATGAAATGCTGACCAAGAATACTCCAGATCGTCACTATCGTCCGATTCAATCATATCATTGACATGATCTAACCACCTGAAAAAGTAATGTTAGTATATGATGTTAGTGCTAGTAAATGCCGCTTCTCTGAATAAATAAATCAACCATTTCCTACAATGAATCAGCATATATGAAAACGTAAGCCCTTTGGCTTGACTGGCTAGCTGAAATATCCGAACTCTGCTATTAAAATGATGTAAATCCGGAAACAAATGAATGAAGGTGTTTGAAGGTGATACTGTACAACTTACCATTGTTGAGCTTCATGCCAAATATTAAAGTATGACAACCTCCACAAGCAGAGACAAATTGCCCCAGACGGACAGACAGAGACCGGCAAGGGTAAAAGAATATACCCCTTCTCTTATGTAGCAGGTCAAAAATTAGAATAATAAGCTATGAAAGAGACATACACTGCACATTTATAAAAGCATGCAACTACTAGTTATGATAAGCTGGAAAGATTATGTTATTTTGTTATGTTAGGTAAGTATATATCAGCATGGTGAATGAGGTAAGTGATAGTGTGGTGATTATATACAGGTAAGTACGACTTCAGTGCACAATAAGCATGTAAGATATATATTGCAGTTAACCCTAAAAGCTACTATTTTGGTTATATAGAATATATAGTATCTATTATATGAGAGTTGTATTATGCTATATTCTAAATATAACATATCATAGTGTTCCCTTAATATATATATATATATTATCTGAAATGACCAAAACATCACATACCTATATTCTAAAGTCATAGCACCTGGAATTTCATCACCTTTACTGATCATCGGACACTGTATTGTTGGGATATCAGGATGTTCCATAGGAGTAACTACAGGCGGCACAATCGTATATGATTTTGGCAAAGGTTGTAGACTTTCCCTTTTATTCGTACTAGTTACATTAATTGGAATTATTGGTCTCTCAATGCCCTTGTTTCCAACTTCTGGATGCTGGAATAAGGAAATTGCTGTGCCATGTAAAGAACCCTGTGCAGTCGTTGAACTAGGATTATGATCGATATTGTCGACAGCTGCAGTTGTAAAAATATTCTTCCTAAGTTTGGCAGGGTAAACTACATTTTCACTCGTAAAGGTTTCACAAATTGAATTCCCTAGGGCTGTTGATATCTGCATCACTCTATCATATGATACAGACATACCCAAATTGTACATTTTGTCTATTAAACCTCGTTTTCTGGTTTCAGCATGCAGTAGAAGACCTACATACATTGGCAGTGGTTGTTCTCTGCCCGTGGCGTGTTTCAAAGACGTTGAATCCTTTCTTTTTCTGATGTACGAGTTGAACTGGAGCAATTGTGAAATAGTTAATGTGGCCTGTACTTCAACTGAATTACTAGATTGTGTCTGAATATTTGGGCCACCAAGGATCATACCCACTAATGTTTTCAATGATTGTGGAACAGAGTTCTGCTGACATCCTTTGTCAAAACTACCTTGGAATGTATATTTTGACTCTTTCATATCTTTTCTTACTATTTTGGCTGCTTTTGACAGAATTATGGCATCATCATCATAATTTCTCGATGTAGCTTGCTGTAATGCCTCCCCGATATCTTCATCGTATATCAAAAGAACGTCACGGCCTTTTTTGTTGGCCCGTAAATCAGGAATAGCGGCGATGATACGGTTTTTGAGATCTGTAGAATGTACTCTTTTCTCTGTGTTCAAGCCAAACTGTTCTCGGCTAGACATATACATTTTGGTCAAATCTGCTCACTTGAATATTGGAGTCATCTCAGTATCAATTCGCGATTCCTCAATATAAGCAACGATTTCTGCAAGAATAATACCATCAATTAGGTTATCTTCATTATCGATTGATTCCTTTGGTGGCCTAGCTTTGTTGTACAGAGCGACCAAACATTTTCTATGGCAAAGCGCTTCCTGGGAAATCATGTCCCCACCACTCAACTTTGCCAGAAGTACAGTATCTTGGAGTTCAAGAGCACATCACCGTACTTTCATGTCTATATCAAAAGTAGATGCTTTGATGTAGATTTCCAGAAGAATTACCGCAAAAGAAACAGTCTTTCGTCATCGTCACTGCTGTATTGCCAACGCTTCTTCGTGTTACTTTACTTGAAGTTTCATCCTCATTTTCTGTACCTTCAAGTTTCCTTTTTTGTTTCTCTTGTCTGTCTATCTTTAGATCAGAAAATTTGTTTCTGCATGTTTTGTGCCATTTAGCGTTTTGTTGATGTAAGTAGTACGCCAATCCCGTCTCGTCGATTTTAATATTATCAATGAATTTTAGTTTCATTGGAAACCAGTCAATATTTTTGCATCTTTCAAAGGTAGTTTCGAAAGTCTTATTACCTGTTCCTTTTTCCACGTCTGATCTTTTTATATTGGCAGGACATTGTAGACATTCCGACTTTTTTTCCTGACAAAACATACATTCATTCCAATCGAAGTCTATGGTTGTGATGGAAGATGAAGGGGTCAATGGATCTACAATTTTACAGGGTTTTGACATGTTAGCTTTTCAATATTTCTATGGCTATATATACATCTGCATCTGAAATTGGATAGAAAATAGAGAATTAAAGCTCATTAAAACGCATTAATACATTCTTCCACAAATTTAAGCCACAGAGAGTCAAAATAAAAGCATATTCCTATTGAAGACATGCAAAATACGTTTATCTTATGGGTAATGGCGGCCATCTTTAAAAATGGCCGCCATTTTGGATTTTTAAGGTGGGTTCATAGCTGATTTTGTTTGGATATTAAATCACTTCTACTATGCCAAATTTAACGCTTTTATCATTAAACCCACATTTTTGGCACCATTCAGCTGAACTATAAGTATTGATTTCTTACCGATCTGCGAAAACTGTCGCAACACATTCACTGTATGGTTACTGCACCGGTAGCCGGGAGTTTGGATTAGTCCAACATGGTGACCTTTACCTGACGATTGTGTTCAACCGATGAGACAATTTCTATTTTGTGCAACAAATATCATGTTTTTTTGATAAATTCCTGTTTATAAAGTGAAGTCACACAAACTAGTAGATCGTTGTGGCGTGTTTTGTTTTGTCATCGAAGCATTTTTATTAGCCTAGTTGACCCAAAAAAAATGGTGTCTGTGATTGAAACTAAAAGAAAATGACATTGTAACATTATATAACAGAACTTAACCATTCATTTCATTAATCATAAGATAATACGCATATCTATTTCACTTACTTATATTATGGAAAATGTAAAGATTCCTTTAACTTCACTTAATCCCACTGAATAAACGCGTATGTCTGCTGTCATAATCAAAACATGTAACGGTTTGTAATTCGTACATATATTACGGTTTGAATGAAATAAAGAATATAAGTTTTCCGGTTTTGATAAAACAAAACACTTGCTGTGTATGTTTATACAAAAGAAGCTATCGATAGTATATCCATCAGAACCTGATTCTCGATAATTTCAGGTTTGTTCAACATATTGACCGAATGCTTTATTTACAGTTTATCCACAGTCCAGCTTGCAGCCATGTTGGGCGTGGTGCATACCTTCCAGATACATTTGTTTTGAAAGAGACAATCCAAGGACTATTGTGGCATAGTTTTGTAGCAATTGGCCATCTGGACTCAGAGGAAAAAAAATTTTGAAAGGTTTTGTATTTCAGTGTTTAACTAAAATTCCACTTGCGGCTGCCTTGAAAAAGGTGTGAACCTGTTTGAAAATATTCCTGAAAGAATCTATGACTATTATGACAGTTTGGTTCCTTTGAGCCCAGTGATGAGCGAAGAGAAGATCTTTGAAACAACGGCAGTAGAATACCGAAGGAACAAGATAAAAGTCGGTCATATTTGTCTAAGAGTTGAAAAAAAGAACATTTTGAACAAGCTTGGCTCTAACTCTTACAGTAGTTCCAGTGTAGTTTTCTGAATTAGTTTTTCAATAGGGTCAATGTTAAATTTATCCCACCTCTGCCTAAAATTCAGTTCTTTTCAATTGCTATAAAGTGTCCTTTCCAATTATTGTACATCTTCCTCGAAATCATGTGTTTCGATACATGCCCAGATTCTTTTTATCCTACCTCCAGAGAGTCCGTACGTAGAAGCTCAAAATTTCATATCGGGCGAGTACTATTATTATTTTATAAAGGATAAGTTGAAAAGAGGTATAAACGTTCTGAGCGTAAATTAAAGATTGAATTTAAGGTTTTGGTGTGAATTATATGCAAAACAGAAATAAAATAAAAAGGATAACAGAAAACGCCTACACTTGCTGAAAAACACAGTCGTATACCAAAATGTACCAGGGAACTGCAGAAGAAAACAAGAGGTTCTCAAGAGCCTGCATCGCTCATCTGGACCTTGACTAGCAAAGAAAGTCTACATTAAAGGGACAAAAGTTATTAAATTTTTTTTTAAATATGCCGAGTTGTTTAAAAAGAAAGTGTTTTAAAAGGGTTAAATACTAAACTTTATTCTCGGCTGTGAGCACATTATCTTGAATAAGGTAAAAAACTGATAACACTTTTTTGCAGTTGACTACCGAATGGCAATTTTAGCCAGTTTTTGATCCGATTGGCTCAACAGTTTCAGTTCAGAAGATCTTTGAATGTGTTTTCAGATAGCTAGGTCCATGATAAAACAGCGCTTCCCACCGGCAGCCAACTTGGATACAGAACGAACCTGAAAAACATCTTTTTGCAGGGACCACTCAAACACTATTGTGGCAAAGTTCATTGGAGGACAAGGTCTTTGAATGTTTTTACCATAGCTACATAGGTTTAACTATGGTTCCAGCTTGAGACCATCTTTGATACAATAAAGATCTGAAAACATTTTTCTTGCAGGCGACCACCGAAGCACTATTGTTGCGGTTTGGTTCCAATTGGCTCAGCTGTTTCAGATGAGAAATCTTTGAATGTGTTTTCCATAGGATCCATTGTTAAAATTATGTTCCCATTGGCCGCCATCTTGGATATAGCACGGATCTAAAAAGAACACCTTTTTTACCAGGGAACCACCCAAAGACTATTGCGGCCAAGTTTGGTTCCATTTGCGTCAGAAGTTTCGGAGAAGAAGTGTATATTAAAAGTTTACGGCCGCAAAGTGATGGTGAAAGATCACCCTGGCTCAAGCCAGGTGAGCTAAAACAAAGAAAGGCGAAAGACAAACGTAAAGAACGATAGGAACTCGGGACAGCCAGACTTGGTACCGGTGTAATAATGTCATTTTTAACCCATGATAGATTTTCCCCGGGGGAAAATGGAGATCATTGTCACTTTCCCCCACGGAAAACTGACAATATTTATACGTATTGCCATTTTCCCCCGTGCTGATTTTTCCCCCATACCAATTTCTTGTTATATAACACATATAAGCAATGGAGGGATATGGAGTAAATGCACATGAGACATAGTCTCTGGCAAATGGAACAACGCCTTTATGTTTTTCTTCATCTTTTTCTGTCTCAAATGTTCTGACATGTAGTCCGAGCTTTAATCAACGACTAATTAGAGACATTATTTTATGTACATGCCTCGGAACAGACAGACCTTGTCCGTGTGTCAAGAATTCACATATAAATCTCAAAGAACGCTCTTCAATTTGACATAACTCTTTATGCAATTTCTTTTATATATGACTTAATTTGTGAACAGAACTCGATCTTTAACCATGTTTTCACTCATTAATATTACTATTAATTGGCCGATCCAGAGGGAGGGGATCCATGAGTTGTGCGCCTTTTTTCTTGAAAAAAAATCTTGTGCAAAATTTAGACACGACTGACAAAAGATCGGTAAAAATGGCCTTGAATTCCCTTTTTTAAGGTTGATTGATTGATTAGTTAGAGTTTAACATTCAGTGAGCAATATTTCAGCTATATCAGGACGAGAACAAGTTAGTCAATTCAAAAATTGAAAGCAAAAGAAGAAAGAAACAAAGGTGGAAGGGACAACCGGGGCAACGACTTTAGAATGCCACTGGAAAAGGGGAGTAATGGGTAGGGCAGGAAATTTAGCCTTCCATACCGACAGCCACTGCGTCTGCTCTCTTTAGAGAAATAAAGAAGGGGTCTTTATACTGCATGGAGCGTGGCGTTTCTCCACACAGTTTGGCTACAATGGTTCGCGGTCAGGCTTTCCGTATTATGACCTGACTACCCCGCATAGACAGGGCATTCCCCTATCCACCACCTGGGGACGCGCCCGGCAGCTCTGTAGCCGAAGCCCCTGAAAACCGATTCAGGTGCCGGGCAGACTATTTGCAATCTGTCATCAATGAAGGAACATTGAGTACAACTGATGAAAAAGTTACAGATGCTTTTCTCCAGTTGATTACTGGGAAACATAAGTGATTAACTTACTATTCTTTTAAGGATTGATTATTGGTAAATGACGAGAACGTCATTTTCCGGGACAGGGGGAGAATGTGACAGGGTGTTTTATTGTGCATATCTGATAAATTTATTTTCAGATTAGTGCGGACATTGTTTTAATTAAATATCATTTTGTATTTGTTTTAACATTTAGTGAGATCGCGTATTTCAGTATGAAATCCCTGTACTGAGCCTCTTCTATAATTTACTGTTTCCTGTCAACTGTTTTTTTTTCAATTCTATCTTATTTCTACTTTGTGTGTATCTTAAATCTGATTGGTTGTCAATTTTGGAGCGACAGTGACAAATTTGTAATGGCCATTATGGCAGACTGTAATTGTAAAAGTTAAATATTTAAATCTGTGCCACGATTACTATTTCCTGAGTATTGCACGTTTCATATCTGGAATGATACTTTATTTGGAAACATCATGATTCATTTAATTAGTAAGTATTTACTTTTAATCACATGTATGAAAGGTAGAATGAATGAAGCGTGAATGGTAATTTTCCACCCGATTGATCGGTGTCACAGTAATTGATCTTGTGCTAGATCGATAATGTTATTGTACGAGTAAACAGTGTAAATAAATGATTGTACAAACACAGTAGATTTATTTTATTACTGTGGAAAGGTAATTATCGATATATATATTTTAAAGGTGATTATTGACAAATGCAATAAAACCGGAAGTGACGTTGAATAATGTAAACAAATTAGTAAACAAGGTGCGTTCGGGTTAAAGGTCAGAAAAGGTGTACGATAGGAATGAATGTTAGGTTTGAATATGAATGCTTAATTTTATATTGTTGAAATAAAGTAGTTTTGTAAATGAGTAACTTTATTTTTAAAGTTAAATATTATTGTAATTTAAATATTGCAATAGGGTCAGAGTATTTATTATTGTATTCTCATTTTCAGTATTGTGATTGACAGCCACTGTGAATTTCTGATTGGTAATAGAGAATGGCATTTTGTGTAGTCGCATTATTATACAGTTGATTACCTCGCTCCATAAGCGGGTAGGTTTATATTGTTTATTTTGTGTGTGAAACTGATATGTCAATCATGCATTGTATAATTGTTATTTTATTTATCGAACATGTAGTTATGCGCATTTGTAATACAAGACATTTGCATGATCAATATTTATTGATTGATTGATTGATTGGAATTTAGCAACACTGAAATACACACAGTATTTATGTTCAAATGGTAGATTAATAATAACATTATTATTGGATAGTAAATAAGTGTAAACTGTTTTTAAACAAAGAAAACATTTTGGATTAGACAAATTATTCAAACCACACTGGTATGATGTAATTCTTTTAATATATGTTTATTTATTAACTCTGTGATCTATATTTATTATTTGCAAATTGTTAAACATTTTGTTATTATTATTACAGGGTAATATTGTATGCTGTAATAAAAACTTCAGAACCCTAGATGGACTCTTGATTATTTGTGCCACTTATCAGAGCCCCATTACATTTTGGCTCCCACGTAGGGCGTATATATATGGAAACAGAAAATAGATTTGTGCTTTATTGGACTTCAATAACGATTGATGTTGAACAGAAATATATCTGTCGTTTTTTCTTAAAATATGCATGATATAAACCGTTTTTATCACTTGAACATTAAATAGTCATCATATTTATTGTTTACAAAACAACGGCAGTAGAATACCGAAGGAACAAAGGAGTGAAATTAATAAAAATCGATGTCCAAAGGCATGGCCAAAACGTGAACATAGAAAAGAATGACGTTAGACACAAAACAATGACGTTAGACAGATACAAAGCACAGAAATAGATTTGATTTGAACATATTTTATTTTCTAAACATTACAACAAAAAGGATTAGACTCAAGCTCTGCCAACTTAGATCGTCTATGTTTTACAGTAATATACGAGCATACAAAGTGATATAATAAAGAAATTCATTATATTACATATATGAAATAAATGCAAAAAAGGAAAAAAGATATTTAAAAAAATAATATGAAAGAAAGAAAAAAAAACAAGTATGTGTTTGGTGTGTGTGAACTGTTCGTAAAGAATACACATTTAATTACACAATTGAGAACCGCTTTGAATTTTTTATAATTTTTTGAACACTTTTGAAGACGTTTTCAGTTTGTTCGTTTAATAATTGACTATCGCCGTCTGTTAGAAGATTTAAGTTGACCGTCTGGCAGCCAATCTAAACTATTAATCAATGTATTACGTAGGTTTGTGTATAATGGACAATTAAAAAAGAAATGATACGGGTTCTCACACTGAGCTCCACATGAGCAGCTTGGATTAAAGACAATATTTACTCTATATAGATCGTAATTGAGAAAGGTAGCAGAACATCTAAACTGAGTAAGAAGGATATTAAGTTTACGAGGCCCAACTGAGAAATATTTTGGGACATGACTATCATCAGACATCGATTTTAAAGTCGACTTAAATTTTGAAATTGTGTTTAAATTTCTAACAGATTCATCAAGTTTATTCCACTGCTTGATAGCTGCAGGAATAAATGATTCTGCTGTATTTGAGAGTCTACAAAATGGTACAATAGTATCATTTCCATTTCTTAGCGGATACACTGTGGTACTTTGAATTGTTGGAGGGATTTAATCACAGAGATATTTAGGCGCATCATTATTTTGTATATTAAAGAACCAATGTAGCTTACGTCTATTTCTTCTTTCTCGGAGACTTTCCCACCCTGTTTCTGTATTAATCGCATTAATATTTGTAAAAATTGGCATCCCAGTAACGATTCTTGCTGCACCTAATTGGAGTTGTTCTAATTTTGTTTTGCATTAACCACCCTACCATGATCCCAACTTCACAAGCATATTCGAATAAAGGTCGAATAAACACGAGGTATAGTTTTTCTAGGTTTGTTCTACTTGAGGAGTACTTTAATTTTCTCAAGACATTTAGATGCTTAGATACAGACTTGACAATATTGGCTAAAAGGCTAAAAGTAACACCCAAATGTGTGTGTTAATTGCTCAGTAGAATATTTGTCCCTTTAAACATAAAATTGAAATTGGGAATTTCTGTATTACTAAACATCATTATTTCTGTTTTCTCTGGATTGAAAGACATCAGCCATTTATTGGACCATTCATTCAATTCATTTAGGTTGTGATCAATCACTAATTGTATCAGTGGTCGATCACTACCGGAATGGTTAAATAACGTATCGTCAGCAAAAAGCCTAGTGAGAGAGTAAAGATTTTCTGCAATATCATTTATATATATATAATAAAAAGAAGGTTCCCAGTACCGACCCTTGAGGGACACCTGCATGAATTGTACAAAGGGGAGAAGCAGATTCTTTTATAATTACTTTTTGTTTGCGTTCATGTAAATAGCTTTCGAACCAGTTATATAAATTTCATCAATTCCGTTTTACAAAGCAGTCCCCTATGCCAAATTTTATCAAAAGCCTTCGAGAAATCACAAAATACAAAACAATTAATTTCTTTCCCTTCCAGTGTATTAAGAATCTATTAATTGGTGTACTGTTGAATATTTGGGAAGAAAGCCAGACTGGTATCCATATATAAGTTTCGACCGTTGAAGATGATTGCATACATGCTTATATACAACTCTTTCCATTACTTTACCCACGGAGCTTATAAGGGATATGGGTCTATAATTTGAAGGTAATGAATTGTCTCCCTTTTTAAATATCGAAATAACGTTTGCGATTTTGCATTGCGTTGGAAATTTATACTGGCTTACGGATTTATTGAAATTGAAGAGGTACTGATACCTTTTCTTTGCATATTTTTAACATTTTATGGCTGATTACATCCGGTCCTGAGGCCTTGTTCGGAACTTATCTTTGGATAATATCTTCTATTTCGTTTTGAGTAATAAAAATATTATTTATTAATGTATCAGTTTTTGTACTAAGTGTAGGGGGGTTAACATTTTCTTCATCTAACTTTGAAATCATACTAAAATGCTTATTTAATAATTTACAGTTATTTTCATCCTCATAAACAATATCGAGTAACTCTTCATCGTGAATTATATATCGAAGTGGGGGTATGTTACAGGCACCTTTATTTGATTTAATGAGTAATTTCATTATTTTATTAAGTTCGTGGATTCGATGCATTTTCTAATATAATGTTATCTAAGTTCTTTCAAAATTTTCTTTAGCAATCTTTTTTAAATTATTAACTCTGTTCCTCTGCTGCTAGTACTTTTGAATGTCAGATTCATTTTTTACTTCAAGGCGGATCTGCGTAATCGAACACGTCCCCAATTCACTTGTAAACCATGGTTTGTCATTATTTCGAACAGTTATCATTTTGGTTGGAATGCATTGCCTTGTAATCTCGAGAAATTTGTTTGTAAACTTTTCACATAAGACATCAATATCCTCGTTATCGGAGAGCAATGCATTCCAATCAACATCGTCCAACGAGTGGAAAATTTTTCATGATCTAATCGATCATAGATCCATACTTCCCTTTGAAACGAACGAGAAGTACACTTAGTACATTTGAAAAATTCAACAGAAGCTTTGTGATCACTGATCTCTGCAGGTACATCCAGTACATCGGAAAATATACATTTCAGATTGTCGCTGACAATTATAGGGTCTAATAGTGTTCTATTGTGATCAGTAACACGTGTAGGTTTTAGAATTACATTATTTAAGTTAAACATGTTTAAGCTTTCCGTAATTTTATTTTTGTTTATATTAAGAAGATCCGAATTCAAATCACCAGATATCATGACACTTTCATTTACATTTAGGGCAGGCTTAATGAATTGTCAAAGCGAAACCAGAAATCACTTCCTGCCCTTGGGCTTCTGTAGATAAAACACAGAAGAAATTTTATACCATTACCGCAGATTTCAACCCATATGGTTTCATCCGTATCATTCTCTAATTCTTTTACTCGAGCCTTTTGTATAGATTAATATGCCACCCCCGTGGGCATCCCTATCTTTCCTTTTCATGTTTAGTGAAAGGAATCTATTTGTATATCAGTATTATCTATACTATTTTCCAAATGCGACTCTGTTAAAGTCACTATATCGAATTCTTCAACAAAGTCCTGAATAAAATTTAATTTATTTCTAATACTTCTGACATTAAGATTACAGATAGATTGATTGATTGATTAGTTAGAGTTTAACGTCCAATGAGCAATATTTCAGCTATATCAGGACGAGAACAAGTTAATCAATTCAAAACAAATTGTAAGTAAAAGAAGAAAGAAATAAAGGTGGAAGGGACAACCGGGGCAACGACTTTTGATTGCCACTGGAAAAGGGGAGAAATGGGTAGGGGCAGGAAATTTAGCCTTCTATACGACACCCAGTGCGTCTGCTCTCTTTAGAGAAATATAGAAGGGGTCTTTATACTGCATGGAGCGTGGCGTTTCTCCACACAGTTTGGCTACAATGGTTCGCGATCAGGCTTTCCGTGTTATGACCTGACTACCCCGCAAAGACAGGGCATTCCCCTATCCACCACCTGGGGACGCGCCCGGCAGCTCTGTAGCCAAAGCCCCTGAAAACCTATTCAGGTGCCGGGGATTACAGATAGATATATTATAACCTTCATTCAACTGGGTCCGACTGGGTTCCGTCGTATAATCAGTTGTAAATTCAGGGCCTGGATTTTGTTCTACGTTTCAAATAATGAGAATAAAATAACAGTACAAATGAAGTACAAACAGCAGAAAAACTATATTGCTTTCAGAACTAATACTTTGAAGAACAGATAAAGCAAAACAAAGAAATGAACATCGAAAATTGGTTATGAGGATGTCCTTAGAAGTTTTGGAAGGAGAATTTAAAAAACAGCATTTTAATTGCAAACGGTTCCTTGTGTTGTTATTAAAAAGTCAAATGGATGCCCTGTATGCTTCAATACTATTACCCATTAGGATATAGAGTACAATCATTCATGTTAAACAGTCACACATAACAATACACACACAGTTACAAAAATCTGACTAATAAGGTTAATAAGGTATAAAAATACAATGAGAGGAAGAAATAAAAATACAGAAATAAGTTTCTGGATGTCATTCAAGCTTTTTACGGAAAATGGGAAGATTTTACTTCTATCTAATCAACACAAATGTCAAATATGTGAAAACATTTCAGTAGTTCAAGATTACGAATAGATTTCATTGATTTTTTGGATTTTTTATATAAAAAAGTAAAGTTCAAATATGAAGCCAGAAATGAATGTATTTGGAACTTAAATATACCACATATCGATTGACACCATTCTGTAACCGTCAATATCAAATCAATGTAAGTATTATTTATACCACGTTTCTTACGAATTAATATATTTAAACAAACGAGCTGCGCGAGTTTGTTTAAATATATTCATGAGTAAGGACGTGGTATAAATGTTTTGTAACATAGATATTCATGAGTGATTGACAGTTCGATTAATTTAGGAACAAACCCCCATCCAATCAAAATCAAGCACTCTTGCAAGTTTGTTTGTAAGGCACGTGGTATAATGATGCTAATAAACACAGTGCTGAAAAAAAGCCAGGAAATTCAATAATCGATCAGATATTTAATTGCACGCAACACTGAAACATTTCTTTTCCGGTCAGTTTGCAGTTTTGTTTAAATTTTGTCAAGTAAATGTCAACGAGGACACAAGGCAAAAAAATGCACTACAGTGAACACGGAAATGACTTGATGGTATTCATGGAGATTTATGCGACAACGATTACTCAATCGGGTCAATTTCACAAAGGGTGAGCAGAGAATAATTTAGTTTAATGTGCCACTGTCTCTTTTCGATCTCCCATATCCAATTGTAATATTTTTGACGTTCAAAATGTGCTCTTCGTCATTTAACATGGACTTGCTTTCGACTTTTAAAATAATCGTTTATTTCGGAGGACCCCCACCCAAGATTCATATACACAATAGTAAGCAAATTTTTTTTTTTATTTCTCAGGCGGCCATGTGCTTCTCGGTCAACTTTTCAACAAGGTTTATAAAAGAGACTCTCCCCCTTTTCATCCGGATGATTCAAGGCAATGTTCGTACGTACAGCATACGGATAAATAAGGATTTAATCGTACATTAACAGGAAGCCTAAGTTTTGGTACATGTATGATAGCTTCCAGGGTGTTTTTTTTCTCTTGGTGCCATTGAAAAAAATGTGAATTAACCGAATGATATTTGCGAAATCAGTCTGCTTTTTAAACTGTGTATTGGTAATCAGGTTTGGGTCATGAATATCATTAGATTTTTTTTTTTTTTTTTGTATTTGTTTTTTTTGTTTTTTTGTTTTTTTTTTGTTGTTTT
>MJUU01057652.1:0-15483 GCA_002080025.1 Modiolus philippinarum | reverse complement strand
CCGCCAGCGGGGAACATAGTTTAACATAGGGACCCTATGGGAAAGGCATTCGAAAATCCTTTTCTCTAAAACTACTAAGCCAAATCGAATCAAACTTTGTCACAATAGTCCATTGGTGATCCACTTCAAAGTCTGTGATTTTTATGTTCATACCTCATCCAAGATGGCCGCCAGCGAAGAACAAAGTTTGTGATTTTTATGTTCATACATTATCCAAGATGGCCGCCAGGGAGAAACATAGTTTTATATAGTGACCTATGTGAAATGCATTCAAAGATCTTCTCTGAAAGTACGGAGCCAATGGGAACCAAACTTGGTCACAATAGTCCTTGTTTGGTTTCCTTCAAAGCTTGTGACTTAAGTATGTATGTCAGAAACTGTAACTTCTGGTGAACTGATGATAAGTATGGATAATAATGCCATTAATGGATGGTCTCTTGGTGACAATGAATAAAACCAGTCACCAGGTGAGCGATACAGGCTCATGTGAGCCTATAGTTTGACAATGTCACTCCTAGCTTTAGATTCCGTTAAACCTTTTTGTTCATGGTTCAGGGGTTATGTTTTTAAAGCTGGAATTTGACTGTTGCATTTGGTGATGTATTGATGAATGTTGGGAAACAGAGAAGCTGGGGGAGTGAATTTGGAATGTTTAGTCTGATAGTTAGAGATAACTAAATACCGAAGTTACTGTGAATTTTGATTCTGCATATGCGAAGATAGATGGTGGTTCTGTTGACGCATCATCATAGTCTACTGTATGCTTTGAGAAGTATGCGACGGAAGAGGGCTTAGATGTCGGTATGGTTCATTGAATGTTTTGTGCAATCATTACACCATTCTTGTGTAATATAAATGATAGGCAAATTTGAAATAATGTACGTTTAAACTGGCTTTTCAACATTTTGTGTGTGTTATTTATCGTTTTTTTTTTTAGTTTACGAATTAATTTACCCCTTTTTAAACTGGCATTACAACATTTTTGTGTGTTATTAAGTGGTTTTTCCATTTTTTAGTTTTCTGTGGTGCATTTTTATTCATTTTTTCCTTTCAAATATATTTAATTTTTGTAGTTAGTATGTACTGGTATTTCTGTGTGATATTTATCCGTTGGCAGAGGGCCTCGTTATTGTCATCTTTATCTTATTTTGCCATTTTAAACATATGATTAAACACGTCAATAGTGTCCACGTAGCGATTAAAACGTCAACTTTGTCTTTCAGTTACGGGCATCCTATTTTTCAGTTACGGGCAGCCGTATTTATTTTAAATCATCAGTTACCCTCATCATACGTGATTTGAGAAATGCGAATTAAACAGATAATGGATATGTTTTGGACATATCCATGATAAATGCACATTAGTAGATATAACTGTTACTGATTGAAAATAGTCGAAATCACAATTCAGACTGCATTATATTAGTAAATTCATGAATAAATTTTCAACCGAATTCTCTTCCGCCATGTTGGGCTGACCGTAACTGCAGTTACGGGCATCGGCCAACCGCCAGTGTATAATGCAGGTGTGTGTGATTCCGTTAACCCAAATTCGAAAAAAATCGTCGCTTGGGCACCCGACTATAAAAGATTGTAAAATAAAAGAACAACACAATTGCATATGGCTATAACAATCTGTTTTTGAAGAAAAGTTTGTTTTGGTTTACGTCAACGATATACCCGAATCTGTGACAAGCAATGTTAAGATGTTTGCAGACGACACAAAAATATGGAAATGCATCGAGAACTTTGCTGACAAAATGCTTTTACAAGAAGATCTAGACAAACTTAGTGAATGGTTTAAAAATTGGCTTTTGAAATTTCATATTGGAAATTGCAGGAGGATGCACATAGGCAAAAACAACACGAAACACGAATACACTATGACTGATGAAGTTGATGAGGAAAAAGATGTTGGTGTTTGGATTCGTAATGATATGAAACCATCGAAGCAGTGCGTACGAGCAGCCATAAAAGCAACTGTTATGAGATCAGTAAGAAAAGTATTCACTGTTATTGACAAACAAGGATTTTTAATTATATACAAGACATTTATTCGACCTCACCTGGAATATTGCGTACAAGCTTGGTCATCATACTACAAGACAAATACACAACACCTAGAAAAAGTACAGAGAACAGCCAATAAATCAGTACACAACTTAAAGGATATGCCATATGAGGAGGAAGGACTAAAAACACAAAATCTTCAAACACTAGAAAATCGTCGGAAAAGAGGGAACCTTATTGAACCATACAAAATATTGACAAACAAAGAGAAAATCAGTAGTTCGACATTCTTCACCAAAGCTACAACAAAATCATTGAGTGGTAAGTCAGAAAAAATGTTCAAGCATAGAAGCCGTCTACTAGTCCGTCAACACTTCTTCTGCCAACGACTAGTCGATGCATGGAATAATCTTCCCCAATATGTTATTGATGCCAATACCACATTAGACTTCAAGATTCGATTAGACCGATACTTGCTAGACGGGCGCATATTAGGCTATGCATTTAAATGCCCAATAACCCTTACGTGTAAGTGTAAGTGAAGTAAGGCCCTACATTCTCTTCCCGTACATTGTAGCGAAGGAAGTAACCACTTATTTATCATATCATATATGACAAAATCGGTTTATTCAAACTTGTATTTATTTCAACCCTTTCCTTTTATAATACAAAATTTCCCAAGCTGTTAGTATTCGTTAATCACATTCTTCAAGTTGGTACATTCGTTCCATTGTGCTAGAAGTTTTACGTCAGTCATGTCCTGTTAGCTATCACATTCTCCACGTTGGTACATTCGTTCCATTGTACCAGTAGTTTTACGTCAGTCATGTCTTGTTAGTATTTATATATCACATTCTTCACATTGGTACATTCATTCAAATGTGCTAGAAGTGTTACGTCAGTCATGTCTTTTTAGTATTTATTTATCTCATCCTTCACTTTGGTACATTCGTTCCATTGTACCAGCAGTTTTACGTCAGTCATGTCTTGTTAGCCATCACATTCTTCGCGTTGCTATATTCGTTCCTTTGTGCTAGCAGTTTTACGTCAGTCATGTCTTGTTAGCTATCACATTCTCCACGTTGGTACATTCGTTCCATTGTGCTAGCAGTTTTACGTCAGTCATGTCTTGTTAGTATTTATTTATCACATTATTCACATGTAAAAAGTGATAATGTGTTTAAGTGCAAGAAGCGAAAAAGTTAGGCCATGGTAAAATCTACTACTTTGTAAGAAGTAAACTTTTCTGTTTTCAGAGAGATAAAAGTTGAAAACTAAATTCATCTAGTGACTGTCTCGCTTCCCTGGACCGTGGCTGACAAAGACCGTCCAAGTTAACTATGCTCCCTTCTACAGGCCATCCTGGATCTATTGAGGACTTACTGGACACATTTTTCAGAGCATGACAACTTGGGACAATTGCAGTCAAGTTTGGTTCAAATTGGCCAAGCAGTTTCAGAGGATCTCTAAATGATTTTTCTTATGGTTCAATGTTAATTTAAGTTCCACTCTGTGATACTAGAAATAATCTCATATTGTGCATATTATTGTCAGTAGCGTTATTGATATTCATTTGTTTATGCCTACCAGACCTCCTAAAACAGTTATAGTAGTTGGCTTACATAAGCTTACATAATATTGTTCACGAGATAGATGCTGTTTTAATAACTCAGTTTACATTACAGTGCTTGCGTTTGCGAAGTTTTGTTTTATTGAAAAATATCCTTAGCAGAAAAATTGCAGAATAAATATGTGTCATAAATATATTTAAGAAATAGATTATTGCAGGCGGGCTCTATGCAAATTAGAACATGGGCAGACCTTATATTTGTCAATATTTTATACCGAGCGATAGCGAGGTATAAAATGAAGACAAATATAAGGTCTGACCATGTTCTAATTCGCATAGAGCCCGCTTGCAATAATCTATTTCGATTCTAATATATTTAACAAGCGTTTTGAACATTCGAAGCGGCTCTTAGAGGACAATGTTGGGTTTGACACTAGAATTAAAATATGTCGGAAAACTGCATGCAAACACATATAAATGGACAAAGGTTAATCTTTATTCGTCATTTTATTAAAACAAGTCGCTCATAAGCTTATGAATTAATACGTCAAATAATCTGTTGTAAAAATATAAAATACGTATATTTTTAAAATCGAAGCGGGTATTAATGTGAGCTGGTTGTATATCTGATTTATGTGACTGCTTAGTTATTTTATATTTGAAGCCAAAAAAGAAAAGAAAAGGAATAAAAGTCAAATTAATATTGTTATTAACGTTAAAAATCAAAGTTTTTATATCTTAATTGTAGAGCATGATATGCAACATAGATAAGATTTCATAACAACAACACATTCGTTGCTAGGTTACGGTTATGTCAATTTCAGTTCCAAGTCTTAAATTTAGTAACTGTTGTAAATTTCTATTATTGTCATTATTTGTTGCAGCTTTTGGGTGATTCTTTATTTAAAAGATTATTTACACATGAATATTTAGTGAATAAAACGTGAAACTGTACATAACGAATGTCCTTTTGTAAAAGATATACGCATGTGCTAAAAATATTGTTGGAATTAGTACATAGCTTTGTTTCCAAAGCCATAGAAGAGAGTCATATTAGAATAGACGGGTAAATATTAAGGTAAATATAGAGTATAGTTAAAACTCTAGATGCAGTATTGTCCTATGGAAGATTAAGGCAAGCTCGGTTATTTCGCCAAAAAAAAAATAACATACTTGCTTACTTAAATTAATTTTTCACAAAAAAAAAAAATATTTCATTCTCTTTCTTCACAAGTTCATAATAGTGACAATTATTAGTTTAGGAATATGTACATAATCAACATGAAAAGGTTGGGGTCTTGTTTAGGTTAACGATGATTTTGATAGGCATGGCCTGACCTTAATCATACATGTAAAAAATGTTTATACTAGAAATGATATAAAATATATTCAAACATATAGTGTACCATAAATGAATCACTTACTCTCGGGTAAACATTTGAACTGCGAAAACTGAGTAACAAAGACAAAGGAAAGGCTAAGACTGGGAAGCAATACAAACACATCAAATCGTGACTAAATAGAGAATCAAAGAAAGCGCATTGCCTATTCTATTGAGACATAATTAGCTAGAAATATAAAACAAAATTTGTGTTGCGAAATAGCCCTCAAGATCAATAACAAAATATAGAGATATATGGACATTTGAGCTGTTAAAAGGGGGTCAATTTGATATCTTATAAAAATTAACGAAGAGTTAAAATGAACACATTACAAAATTAAAAAAGAGCAGAAATACAAAAGATCGACCAATATATTTCGACAGATCTGTTTTCTCGGAGGTAGTAAAAGATTACTTAGAAGATTATAAATATAATAAAGGTAAAAAATCTACACCCAGTGGCAACAGACAGCTAGAAATATATTTAGAGTTCTCGTGGACAGAGCCAAAAACAAGAATCATATGTGTTATTCGGGAATCTTTACAGGGAATACGGGTTCATGTCCGTGTTTTATATCCCCTGAGCCTAAGGCGAAGGGCAAGGATATAGAATACAGACAGAGAATGTGATACTGTATTCCTGTGAAGCGCAAATATGTATTATATTCTGTCAAAAGTGTCACAATTTTTCCTTAAAACGTTTAAAATGTGACTTTGCTACCACAAGGAAACTATTTCAAATCCATTGTCAAGTTAACCAATCAAATTGTTGGATTACCTGAATATTTCTCTTGGGCAGAATACCAGAAGAGACAAAATCGGTTGATTTGGTGATCTGACATTCCTTCAAAGACTAGACTATTTTACCAACAAATCAAGTGAGCAGCGAAGATGCTGAAAATTTCACGATATGAAAAAACGATCTCTTTCTCCAATCAGCGATATCATAATTGCAAAGAAAGGATTTTTTAAAGCTAAAACAAGGACAGAGCCGTTGCAGATACCAGTTCCCATTTTATTACCAGCTGGCATCCAAAAACAAACGACAAGAATACAAACTTGACCTTCATTTTCCATGAAATTAACATTTTACATTTTGTTTTGATTAGATCTGCACCGAAATATATTAGTTATTTACACCAATCAGCATGTTACACCAGGTTATTAAACAATCTTTATTGAACTGCTTGAGCAGGAACCACTGAAAACAAGAGCAAAATGCAGGTGAACCATGGCAAACAAAAACCCAAAAAAAATTATTAACTAGTATCCAACTAAATGCGACAAAAGCTACTCAAATGGGGACAAAGAAATTTCAATACATAGAGACATTCATCTGTCCATCTTGAATCGTCTGATACAGTGTTTTTTGTCCAGTATATAATTTTTGTCCGATTTTGCTGTTCGTCACAGCAATTTTGCGTTGCCTCCGAAACTTTTTCGTTTAGTCCGACTCTTTTTGTTCGAATTAGCCTTTCGTACGACAGTTTTACTCTTTGTTCGATATTTTTTGCATTTAGCCCGCCGCCTTTTGTCCGATTCACTTTTTGTACGAAAAAATTGCTTTTTGTGCAATATTTTTGCGTTTAGTCCACCACTTTTGTTACTTTGACAGACAATTTTGCTTTTTTGTCCAATAATTACACAGTAGGTACAAAAATTACAAAACCATTGAGACACTGCATGAGGCTGTTCATGAGGCAAAACTTTTACGGTGTGGTTAAAACAGAGTCAGCGTTTGTCATTTCAAATAATAAATTCTGCATCTACTAATATCTCATCAGCAAAATAGAAACATTGTTAAATCTGTGAAATCATAATACCAGTCATCTTCCCATGTCAAGTGTTTGAGGTCCATTCCTTCCCCTCAAACCCTTGACTGATTTGACTTTTATTTTTCTGGACTGCTTCTCTATACTATAAACAAATAGATGAGGCAATAAAATCAATCAAAACTGATTAAGACGGATATTCATTGGTTTGTCTGGTTGTATTTGATCAAGTGTAAAAGTCCAGGCAATATAAATGATGTCTGTCCCAATCTCAGCGGCTCATATAGTTGTTTCTTGTGTAGAGAATTAGCCCAGGAAATATAAGCCAAGTATGTCAAGGGGTTGTGGGCAAGGACATGTGGACCTCACCCACTTGACTTGGGAAGATGAATACCAATTGTAACTTACAGTGGTTGAACAGAACCTGCGTTTTAGAGACAGTATTTTCGCTCTGTTGGCCAAATAGCTGGACAAACTACACAAGGCAATGGCAAAATACTAGTTGTGGGAACGGGAAGTCAATTTTTCGAAAGTGTCCGAGTTTTTGAATTCAATAAAATTTAAGTCATGTACTTAAATTGGTTATCGTGGTAGGTATTATCTTATTGGTCTGTACTGTCAATGACGTTTTTCTTGTGACGTCATAAATTGATATGGCCTGCTACTGAAACGTGTCTGCTTGATTCAAATTCCCACCCTCCCAGTATCATAAACAGGTATAAGTCGTGGTGTTATCTTGATGATGGTGAATCAGTGTTATATTAGATTTTAAGGTATTCCTAAAATTGGGGATTTATTGGTAATAAAAGTTGTGCATTTGCAGAAATAAAATATACAGCTACTGCATTTTTATCTGTAAAATGGAAGCTAAAATAAAGAGTTTTGATTAGTATTTTATCTTATTTCTAAACTAGTCCTTGTATGAACCTGATATCTTACGAATAAAAGCCAGGTTTCTAATAGATCCAAACTAAAAGTAAGCACCCCATTAATATCATTGAAGTCAAGTTTCTTATAATTCCAATTAATTATCTACAAAATCTGGTATGCATTTCCCATTACAGAGTCAAATGTTAAACTAAGTTCCGAGCTGGCGGCCATGTTGCATGGCGGATCTGCACCAAAGTAACAACCCTTTGCTAGCAATTACGTTTATTGAACAAAAATCGTTAAGATTCTGCAATTTCAAGTGTCTTGTCTCCTCGCTCCAATGCCATTATAATTTGGCCTATATCAAGATGTGGTAGAATTTCAAGAAATAACTGGTGTATGAGAGTTTCGGAAAATTTACCAAAAATCTCCATATTTTGAAATTTAATGGTCAAAATGTAATCACTGAAATGTATACAATCACGATATAATATAATGTTAATAGTAACCTATGTAAGTGATGTGTAAAAGGGAAAAAATGTCAAAGTGATCTAATTTGTATTGCAGATTACAGGGTCCGATGTAATAAAATACACGTTATATTTCTTGAAATGTAAATTTTAAATTCAGTTAGTGATGTCCAAAAGAAGGTCACAATTACCTTATTTGTATCGGATGCATGCTTCTTCGCTATGTATACCAGATTACATGATCACAAGACAGTATATAAAATGGAAATGTTAACCAAAGTCAGTGATGCGTAAAAAGTAGGGCACAATGAATTCATTTATAATGGATACTTGCTTCCACGGTATAATATATCTTTATCTAAGATCACATAATCCCATGTCATACAACACACAAGATAGTACGTACAATGTAAAATTTTAACTGAAGTCAGTGTTGTGTAAAAAGTAGGTCAAATAGACCTTTTTCTATTTGCATGTGTGTCTTATCATAATAATACAACTGTGCACAAAGTAACATGATTATATGTTTTCAAGTAATCAAATTTTAAACATTCATGATTATATGTTTTCAAGTAATCAAGATTTAAACATTATACATTTAAACAAGTGGGAAATGACAAAATAAAAAAAAAATGAAAGAATAAATGCACACGAGACAAAGTCTCTACAATTACAGGGTAGAACTTATTAATGGAGTAACGCTTTTATTGTACCGGAGAGGAATTCAACAATAAGCTTTGCTAATACTTTATAGTAAGTTCACGACGGTTCCTAGAACCGGTTTAAATCCAGTTAATGTAAAAAGGTCCGGAAAATTAAAAAAAAAAAACAAAATATTGTCATGGATACAATCTTTTGACCATAAATTATCATCTTACCTATTTCAAGCGATTGAATATAAACTTATTGCATTAAAAACTTTGTTCTTGGATTAACCTGATTGTTGACGATGCCGACGCGACAATTTATTTGTTCACTTAATATTTCTCGCAATTTTTCGTCGCAGGCGAAAAAATAGAAGTACAATCTCTGGCATTACAACTAATATGATAGTTATACAGAATATACTCCACCTTCCAGGTTGAGGGTATACACCAGCTGCGCAATTCTTAGGCAATTAAATAAAATAAATATCTGAAAACGCCCAATAGACCCCCTTTTTCGGAAATCGATGGGTCAAGAACCGGAAATTGAAAATCCGTTTGCTTATATATATACCAAGGAATGTAATAAACAAAATTGATAATGTTCAATCCACTAAGAACCATAATTATACTGGCTGTAGGATGGACCTTACCATTAAACGGTTGCAAGTTTTGCTGTCTGATAATATTGGCTTTTTATCTGCATTTACAGAAAAAAGTGTGCACAACTAAGCGTAATGTTCGAAAATCTAGTAAAGTTTGGTAGCCCTTGGATCAAAGATGTGGGAGAAGTAGCACCTACAAAGTGATTTCTACAAGTTTACGTCAAAAAGGGCCAAAACATTGTCAAAAAGGGTCAGGCATTTTGACAACACGATATACCCGACTTAGCAATGTGTTCAACAATTTGAAGTTTGGTAGCCAATTTATGTAAACTGTAGAAGAAGTATCGCCCAGAAACTAAATTTGACTAACAAATGGCCGTTTCTCTATGAAAAAGGGTCGATCATTCGGACATGTTACAAAGTGCTTAAGCAACAAGTCTGTGAGATTTTGTTGCAATCGGATCAGAGATGCAGAGATGCAAAGGAAGTGGCACCGTAAAATCTTATGATGGACATGACGACGAGACACAAATAATATGTCTAACACTCAAAGGGGTTGAAGAGACATTTTTGAGTTGAAATGTAAAAAAAAAATCGTTATTTTTCCTAATTTTTTACGGCAGATCTTTTCGATTTTTAGAATTGTCATCAATGTTTTGTTATCATTTAATCTATAATTAGTCGCATGATTTATTTTTTAAAAAGTGTGCATATGTATTTGTATTGACCAGCTGTGTTTTGGACTACCTATAAATTGAATCATACACAAAGCGGGTGTTTCCCCGCACTATATCTGGAATTGGTAAATCGAAAGGGGTGCGGCGAGTGTTCTTATGGCCTATATATTCGTCTAAGGTAAGGGACTAATACATAATTGATTTTTAAGGACTCGTATAAACACATTAAATGCTTATCCAATGGTTTCAGTAACCATGATTCGACACCTTCATTTCAAAATTACATACAGATAGACTGTGATAAAATATTTTATGGGAAATTGTATGGTTAGGAAATTAATGTTTAGTTATATTTAAGTAGAAATCAACAAACTTTCCACTACCCGAATGATAATGTTGTCATTCGTTTTTGTCGTGTACCTAATACAAATAAAGATAAAAAAAACTTACTGGTACATAGATGACATATTGATGTCATATGGCCTTCAGAAAACCAGTAAGGGCGACAGTGAGGATTGGCTCTTTAGACACAATAGTTACCATAGAGGCCACAAGTATTAGATGCAGAACCAAGGTAACAAAAGAACACTCAGGTGTTAAACAACAGTTATTTGACAAGTTTTTCTGCACTCGTGATCAGGTCAATTTGACCTGATTGCGAGTACAGAAAAACTAGTCAAATAAGGTCATTGTGATTTTCTTTTACGAATCACTAACTGAAGTCAAAATTAATATTTCAAAAAATATCAAAATGAGGAAGCAATTATCTAATACAAATTAGGTCACTTTGACATTTCCTTTTATACATCACTATCTGAATTGTACAAATTTTTGTTTTAAACTAAGGAGTGTCTCCATCATGCATATCTGTGCCGTTAGCTGAATTTTGGCTTTCTAAGATCTTTCTAGTTATTTGTTCTCTATCATCTTTAATGGACTTCCAAATGTTTTGGTATTGTTCTGCACTTATGAGACATAAGTTGTCGAAATGTGCATATACCGAAAATGAATTATAAGTAACTTCGGTATTTTGTTATTTTGATACTTAGTTTAATATTTACATTATATCCTGATTGTATACATTTCAGTGATTACATTTTCTCTATTGAATTTCAAAATATGGACAGTTTTGGTAAATTTTCCGAAACTCTCAAAGACCAGTTATCTCTTGCAATTTTACCATGTCTTAATATAGGCCAAATTATAATGACAGTGGAGAGAGGAGGCTGCAGAACCTTCATGATTTTTGTTCATTACGTAATTGCTGGCAAAATGTTGTTACTTTGGTGAAGATCCTTCATGCAACATATCCGCCAGCCCGGAACTTAGTTTAACATCTGACACTATAATGGGAAATGCATAGCAGTTCTTGTAGAGTAAGTGAGAACTGAACCGTCAGTATAGAACGAACAATCCCCGGACAATGGCAACGTCGGAAAAACAAAGAAACAAAGACATTACATGAACACGGCAAAGAAAAAAAATTGAAGACACACACATATACAAAATTGAACAACACGGACCCAATAAAAAACCATGGGTGAGATCAGTTAAAATTTTTTTACTGACTTTTTTACTATGTTTTTTTAGTTTTTACTTTTTTACTTTTTGATTTTTTTGATTTTTTGTTATTATTATATCATCTTTTTTTATTGATTTTCTTCATTTATTATCATCTTTATTGGACATAGCTGTTTGTTTCCATTTTTTATTGATTGCCTTCATTTATTATTATCTTTATTGGACATAGCTGTCTGTTTCCATTTTTTATTCAAAGAGCTTTCGACGATTTTCAAACGTCATTTCCATATAGAGTGACCTTTACATAAAAAATATCCATGTTGTATCATATATTCAGTAGATTTATAGTTGCTAGTTACTTTCGAAACATTTATGGATCTAAACTCTGGAAAAGTACCCAATGTATTTAAATTTTTCCAAAGATAAGAATAGCTTATTACACTTTCAATGTTTTCATTACTAATATCAAAGTTTTCCTTTGTTAATGCGCCAGCTCGTATAAATAAATATCATGGATTAAGATTTTAGGACTCAGAGTTCAAGATCAGTCGATATAGGTAAGTTCGTGTACAATGCTAGATCATGACGATGCTTTTACATATTTTCGTTAAAAAATAATAATATTATATGTAATACCGCCATATCCAACCCTCGACAAAAAAGGGAATCTGGACAGACTATTTTACTATTTTTTTTTTTTTTGCAAATTTTTGCCAATTCAATTTTTCTTTTCTTTTGAGAAAATGGTTAGTTTCGATACCTGAAACTGCCTCTGGATCAGGCTATGCGTAAGTATATGTATGTATATATGGCTATTCCTGTTGCCCTATCCTATTTGGATTAACTTGATTTCTGGATAAAATATATAAAAAAAAATGCATCTTACTTCAATAATTTTATCTTTATTCTTAGATTGGTAGAAAATGGTGTTATTTGTATTTATAATTTCTTGTATTTTATTTCGGTATAAACATCCCAACTAGATATTAACAATGGTTATCACACAGGTATTTAAAGGTCATTACCAATACTTGTCTAGAATGAGAACAGCTTGTGATTATTTGGGGTCAATGAAACTTATTTAAGGTTGAAAATTTAGATTTTGGATTAATAAAGTTTTAATTAGATTTTCACTACTGTGGGGCATATTTAGATTGGTTTAGATTGGTTATGTTGCGGGTCATACGCGTATTTTTTCAAAATACGGTCGGACCGTACGCGCACGGTCGGGGTATATAATGCAAATATTAATAGCAGACTGAGATTAAATTACCGTTATATATGTTGTATATTTGATTTCAGCTCACCCTGATTTTTTTTCATTTTTATTTTTATTTATTTTTTTGTCCTCTTTTTATACTCTGTTTAGTTGTAAGCTCGTTAAATGTCATGGGAAAGCAATTATTTACTGAATACAGACCGACACGTGCGTAACTTGTGGCTTTTGCCGATGATGACTTTTTATATTTTAAATCACATTTAAATAACAAGCAAACACCCCTGACAAACAAATTAATTACTCACGTGACAGACGAACCTCTTACAACTCATGAAAAAAAATAAGAGCTGATGATCAATATGAGGAAATAGCATGATAAATGGCATCAAAATCAAAACGTAGGCATTGCCAGTTTTTTTCTTTCTAGCAAACGATGTAAATGTAAGGGTAAAAAGGTTAAAAGAAATATCAATGGGTTCGTGTCGCGGTAATGTCACCCAGAGCGGTCATGTCAGAATGTACAAGGAGGTTTGTCAACTTTCTCTAATTGATTTTACAATATTTTCACCCTGAAAACTAAGTTTTATTATTTTCTTATTTTACATGTGTGAAATATATTTCACCGTTTAGTTTTATTATTTATTATACTTTAGAAGATTTTTCCTTAACAACGGAACAATTAATTTGACAATTCAATTTATTATATATTAATCACAGTGTTGGGCAGTCTCAATCTTTTTCATCTCCTAGATAATGTAAAAAATGTCAAATTCATCTGTTTTTGCACACTGTAAAAACCGTGTTTAGGATTTGAACACTTTTGAAACATGTTTAGGTCTAAACATGTTTAGGATTGTGTTTAAAACCTAAACACTTGTTAACTTGAACACGTTTAGGCTAAACGTGTTTAGGATTTGAACATGTTTAGATTGATAAAATCATCAATCTTTAACGATTTTACTGATATTTTCATTAAGTTATACACAATCCTAAACACCTAAACACAATCCTAAACGTGTTTAGATCTAAACATGTTTAGCTATTTCAAACGAAGAGTTATCCTTCATATAGCGGGCGCTCTAATCTTTCTTTGTTTGATTTTAAAAGTGCTAACGTGGCAATAAACAGGGATTAACCGTGTGTGTTCTTTTGAGGATGTTGCTTTAAATACAGACTATTTTAAAGGTAAGTAGAACACATTATTTTGATATTTGAAAAAGTTTAATGCTTATTGGTGTATAAATTATATTTATTATCATTTGTGTTGCTGTCATGCATCGATTTCCATTGACATGTAATTATTATGCAACTATGTTTTAGTAAAATTTAAAGAATTTTTATGGAATGTTTCTCAGTATAATATTATTTTTCCTATACACAAGCTTTTCGATTTTAAAGGTTTTGCTAATTATTATAGCATTCAAAATGTAACTATTATACTTATATACTTTCAGGTAATACTTGTGGATTGAGTCTCGATATCAGCCAGTGCAAGCATCCTAACTTGAAGCGAATGAAGAAAAGATTCTTGTCTTGAAATACTTTTATAATTAATTAAATAAATAAATAAATAAAAACGAAACAAAATGAAAAAGTTAAACATGTTTAAAATCTAAACACGAACCTATGCTAAACATGTTTAAAACCTAAACACATTTCCATACCTAAACATGTTTAGGGCTAAACGTGTTCAAAATTCAACACAGATTATGTGTTTAGGATTGTGTTTAGGATCTAAACACCGTTTTTAGAGTGCATTATTTTTTCCAATACGTCGAATTGCAAATCAGAATACAGTTCACAGTACTATACTGTATATGTATGTTTATTTTGACAGTTTTAATTGAAGGCACGGTAAAATAATAGTTGAGTATAACAAGGTTTACGCGTTATATCCAAATTTCTGATTTCTGCCACAGACATTTTACAAAGGCTCGTGCACGCTATATAAGGTGGTCATATAATATTCCATTTGTGCGTTAAAAGGCGTTGTATTGACGCAACTGGAGGTTAAAGTCTGTGTAATGATAACCCAACGCCCGTCAAACGACATTCCTTCAGCATAATTAAGTTCTCATCGTTAGTCTGGCGACCTGAAAACACAATTTTGATCGTGCGAGAAATACATCGGGTGTCTTTGGGATTTGAAAAAAGGTTTGTCTCATTTTTTTTCATACATTTGATATCTAAATGTTTTTTTCAGAACTTCTTAATCTCATCATGGAAAACAGTCAACTTTTAACCAGTGGAGTTCCAAACGGCCATATTAGCAAGAAACTTAAAACAAATAGCAAATTAATGACAAACGGCCATAGCTCAGTAATGACAAATGGCAATCATAGCTTAATTTCCAACGGCCATGGCTCAGCAATAACAAATGGCAATCATAGTTTAATTTCCAACGGCCATGGCTCAGCAATGACAAATGGCAGACATAGCTCAGTTTCCAATGGTCATGACTCAGCGATGACAAATGGCAATCATAGCTTAATTTCCAACGGCCATGGCTCAGCAATGACAAATGGCAGACACAGCTCAGTTTCCAATGGTCACTGTGCAGAGTCACACCATCATTTCCTGACACAGTTATTTGATTTAATGGTAAAAGAAGGGATTGAAAAGGCCAACGATAGAAGAAACAAGGTTGTAGAGTTCAAACATCCAAAAGAATTAGAACAAATGTTTGACCTTGACCTGCAAAACGCCACTTCCGATGACGATCTGTTGTCTACATGTAAAGATATA
>MJUU01057649.1:5475-21385 GCA_002080025.1 Modiolus philippinarum | reverse complement strand
AAAACTAAGGATAATCGCCCTTGAACAAGTCTTTTTGCTGATTTTTGTCTTTCCATTTAGATCGTTTGATTACTTGATCTCTGTCAGCTTTAATGAATCTTTCAGTTTTGGTCTTCGAAATATTTTGAATTCATTTGCACTGAAGATACCGAAGTTGTCGAAATAAAAGTAAATTTGCAGTAGCTTCAGTATCTTGTTATTCGTTAATAATGTATATTTTATTATCTCTTGCGCGGAATGCTTGTAAGTAACTTTGATTCGATAACAATATTGACCTAGTTATTGATAGTTTGTCATTTTAACAAAAGTAATATAAATATGACACCAATCTTTTGTAAACATATAATATAAAAGTAATTGGTTGCTCTGATCCGGGTTAAATTAGGGATCGGAAGAGAAAATCATGTCAGACTTATGGATCAGGATGTAAACCAGTGTATATATTGTTTATTATGTTGATTTTCTCTGGAATTAATTTTAATAGTTTACAAAATCTTTATATAATATAAATTGAGAAGGCAAAATCTCTCCTGTTTATAGTTCGTTCTTCCGTTATATGTTCATATTAAATATTTCTTCGCCTAGGAAAAAAAAGATATTAGAAGATATTTCAGAAGCAAGCCAAGGCATGTTGAAAGCAAATATAAACAAACAAACAAAACTAAAGAAAACAATTTATAAAAATTGAAACATTCTTTTTGAAGTTATGATGTCAGTATAATCTTTTATTGCAGGACATCATAACAATTTTGTTGTCTTCACAAAATGGTTAAAACATATATTGATATACTGTTACCATGAAAAATTAGACATTTTGTCCAAAGTTTGATATTTTACAGTTTTGAAGACCTCTTTTTGATATCATTGTTTTTTAAAGAAAGATTTGGTGGGGAAACACAAACTTATGTTGGCGTGGCCTTTATTTATAAGGAGAACAGAAGACAATGCACTTTATATTAAGGTGATTACCCTTCATTTTTAAGTACATAAATGCGTCAAAGAAACTAACAGCTTGTATTGTTTCACACCAAATATGCCAAATGTGGGCGTGGTCAATAGTCTAGTTGTAAAAACTAAGCTGGGAAAACTTCGCCTTTGTATCTTGTACAACAGTTTATCCTGTTGCTAAACCAAATGACCCGGAAAATCTACATGTATCTAAAGGACTGAATTTCTTTTTGAGATAAATTCTTTAAATTTATACAAGCATAAGTTTAAAGATTTTATTCGGTTAATTAGCTTAAACCTAATACACAGCTGCAAGTTTTGTAAAAGTTTCTTTTGTTTTTATATTTATTTGTGTAGGTCTCCATAGTAAATTTTATTAACAACGTGAACACGACACGAAAATTTACAATAATTAAGTGTTTTTGCAGTTTACACAAAAGCTGCTGTTTCAACAACAGATACAAAACGCGACAGCAATTAAGGCATCAATACGATAGCATGGTTAAAAAAGTGTATAAAACACAAAATAGTTTAGTATTCAGTGTTTTAAATGCATATGGTTTAACTAATTACATCTGCAAACTAATTTTGAAGCAAATATGTAGAAAGAGAAATCACTTCATACTTTTAAAAATGCCCAATTGATTCGAAGTAGATCTTACCCAATGATTCTTTATCAAACGCTTTTGAGGACCTGGACACCCCTTTCACAGAATGTGAGGTGAAAAGAAGCATACAGAATTTAAAAATGTTCTGGATTCGATAACATCTTAAATGAATACCTTGTGTCAAGTAGCCCTTATGTGATCAAAGTACTTTGTAAACTTTTTAATAATATTTTGAACGTCGGAAAGTTTCCTGAGCTTTGGGTAAAGTGTGTAATTGTACCTGTATATAAAAAAGGTGATGTTAATAATCCATCGAACTATCGGGGAATTTCTTTAGTTTCCCACGTTGGCAGATAAATTCGAGTTTGAAAATTTTTTCAATATTCTATCAATTAAAGACAGAATTTCTTTTTGTAAATTTAGAACTGGAAAGCATAGACTACCTATTAAAACAGCAGGTGGCTAAATATTGAAAGGGATAGTAGATATTGTAATTTGTGTCAATGTGAAGAAATTGGAGATGAATTCCATTACATTTTACAATGTAAATCTTTAGAAAATTATAGGAAACAATTTTTGGACAAGTTTTATTATAAAAGACCAAATGTTTTAAAATTTGGAAAATTGTTTTAATTAAAAAATGTACCTAAACTTAGAAAGCTCTGCAAATTTATTAGGGTTGTTTCTTCGTTAGTAATTCCTCCAGGTTAACACTTTCCTCTACTTTTGGTGACTGTTTACCTTTTAACAAGTCACCCTTTATTTTATGTGTGCATTTTATGTGTGCATAATATGAGTGAACTCATATATCATGTATAACTTTATCTAGTCTTGTCATGCGTGCATTGTTAATATTTATGTTGTTATATGTATTCAGTGTTCTTTATACCAATGTGTAAACAATGGTTAAAAAGAATAAAAATGTCTTGTCTTGGCAAACTATTTACTTCAATGTTAAATAGTGGAGTGATCAGAATAACCTTATAACAGTTTGGGTTCAAACCAGGACATGAAACAGTCGATGCTATCTTTGCATTTCATTCCCTGATATGTAATACTTTAAGAAAGGGTAACCGCCTGTACTGTTGCTTTATTGATTACAGTAAGACCTTCGATAGTGTGTCTCATTCAAAACTATGGCAAAGATTAATACGTTATGGTATAACTGGAAAATTGTTTAATGTTGTAAAATCCATGTACCATCAGTTAAAGTCATGTGTAAAACTAAATGGTAAATACTCTGATTTTTTAATACTACTCCTGGGCTTATGCAAGGAGGATCATTGTCGCCCTTGTTATATTCAATATATGTAAATGATATGGAGGTAGAATTGATCAAACAAAATTGTAGTTCATATGAATTGAGATCATTAAATCTTTACTTACTTATTTATGCTGATGATATGGTTTTGTTCAGTGAAAATATTAGCTGCTTGCAACAATGATTGATATAATGAATATTCGAATGAAAATAATTTGTATATTAATTTATCTAAGACAAAAGTTGTTATTCTTAGAAAAAGAGGTAAAGCTAGACCTAATGAAAAATTGTATATAAACGGTAATGTAGTTGAGTTATGTTATGACTTCATGTACTTAGGTATATTATTTTATTACGCTGGTAATTTTAGAAAAACACAACAAAACCTGTCAGAACAGGGACGTAAAGCTGTATTTCATTTTTTAAAATAAGATACAAAATGATTATCATGATATTGAAACTTTATTAGCGCTATTTGACTCCTATTTGACAAGCATTTTGAACTATTGTTGTGAAGTATAGGGACACCATAAAGCACCAGATATAGAAAGAGAACATTTGTCTTTTCTTAAACTCATTTTGAAAGTACGTAAGAGTACAGTTAACAATATTGTTTATAGAGAAGTTGGTAGAATTCCGTTGATTGTAGAAAGAGAATATAGAATGGTCAAACATTGGACAAGATAAAATGTATGATGATTGTCTTACAAGGCCGAATGGTGAGAGTAATTGGTGCTGTAAAGTTAAGAATATTTTATGTAAATATGGATATAATTATATCTGGTTGAATCAAAATGTTGTAAATATTGATGCTTTTTTGTTAGAGTTTGAACAAAGAATGGTGACTCCTTTATAAGTGAAGTGAATTCATATTTTGAAGACTCTTCCAAATGTCATATACAAAATGTATATAAGTATTTATGTGATACACATACGTTACTGTACCGGTTAATTATATGTTTAAGTCTTATATATGTAAATACAGAGTTTGTTCTCATAATCTTAACATTAAAATGGGACGATTTTACAACCATAGAATATGTCAAAACAGTTGTAATATGAATTCTATTGAAGACGAGTTTCATTTTATTCTCCAATGTAAAAAATTGTTGATATCAGAAAGAAGTACATTAAACAGTATTATTGGCGAAGTCCATCCACGTATAAACTTGTACGATTGTTTCCAGCACAGAATGTAAAAGAACTGAATAATTTAGGAAAATATTTGATGTTAGCTGAAAAATTACGAAATTAGATTCTCTGTGTTATGTAAGTCAGTCATGCTCTGCTATATAACTGTATTTTGGTGTTTGCAAAATATTACTTATTTGTAAAATTATGTATTTATGCCTGTAAGCTGTATTGCTATTATTATTATACCGTTCATAAATAATTAATATCTAGAGAACAACATCTTCAGAGATTCGAGTGAAAACGCTTGAAATTAACACTCTTTTTATTCTATAGTCACCATCATGAGTTGGTTAAACAGCATAATGTAACCATTTTTCTCTAATTTCTAGCAAATCTAACCAACGTCTGACCGGTGTGATAAAAATATTTCTCATCTCTAGACAGAGAACAACTCATATGAAATTTCCCGCCAAATCTTTTCGGAACATAATCCTCGGTGTTTTACATTTTGTCATTAGAGAAACATTTTCTACAACTTTAACATGTTAATTATAAAATTTCACACATCTTGTCAAGCCTCGTTTTCAAACATTTGAAAAATTTGTTAAACTCGATGTGAGAAATTTCATAATCAACTTAGTTCTCGTTGTATATACTATATCTAAACTTGTTTACATCAGACTAGATCTAGTATCTTGACTTGTTCCTGGTTGATTTTACTCTTCACATATCATTTCTCACATGGAAGGTGATACATGCACAGCAAGAAAGATAACCTTGTCGAATCACTATTAGGAAAGTCATGTCCATGTTTTCTCCTAGTTGCATACCCTAACGGATTGTGTGGCTTGACAATCGGTATACACTTACTTGTATTTCATTATCTATATTCTTATTTAGTCCTAATTTTATTTAGTTTTAAAGTGATTTTTATTTCAGCTTTTGAGGTACGATTTGACAGTATTGGATGAACAAGAGGCCATCAAAAAGTGGATCGGAACGAAAACAGAAATAGAACTTTCCTGTAATCAATGCGAACATTGTCATTTTTTTGGTTGCTAAATATTTGGTACCGGCACAAAACTACAAAAGGTCGTGGCCGAGGACCGAGTAGGTCAAGATTTGGTGAAATGTAAACAAACAAATAAATAGTTATAAAACTATGATGTTATGAAACATTATTTTGGTCTGCCAACTTTGTAACCATAGAACTAAAAGAATCACAACTGATGTATTCCTTCTCGTCATTATAAAGCATTGTCATGGACGCAAAAATAAGATGAAATATCGTTATGGAAGTCAAAATTATCAAGAATCGGAGAATTGTTTAGTACTTATTAAGTACCACATTATAAAAAAACTATTCTGGTGCACAAGTACTGCAGTAGAAAACAAACCATCGTGACTCACAAGCAGTTCTACAAGTACCGCACAATAAAACAAAACCATCGTGACTCAAAAGCAGTTCTATAAGTACCGCAGTATAAAACAAAACCATCGTGACTCAAAAACAGTTCTATAAGTACTGCATTATAAAACAAAACCAACGTGACTCAAAAGCAGTTCTATAAGTACCACAGTATAAAACAAAACTATCGTGACCCACAAGCAGTTCTAAAAGTACCTTAGTATAAAACAAAACCATCGTGATTCAAAAGCAGTTCTATAAGTACTGGAGTATTAAACAAAACCAACGTGACTCAAAAGCAGTACTATAAGTACCACAGTATAAAACAAAACCATCGTGACGCACAAGCAGTTCTATAAGTACCGCATTATAAAACAAAACTATCGTGACCCAAAAGCAGTTCTATAAGTACCGCAGTATAAAACAAAACCATCGTGACTCAAAAGCAGTTCTATAAGTACCGCAGTATAAAACAAAACAATCGTAACTCACTAGCAGTTCTCTAAGTACCGCAGTATAAAACAAAACCATCGTGACGCACAAGCAGTTCTATAAGTAACGCAGTATAAAACAAAACCATCGTAACTCACTAGCAGTTCTATAAGTACCACAGTATAAAACAAAACTATCGTGACGCACAAGCAGTTCTATAAAACAAAACTATCGTGACGCACAAGCAGTTCTATGAATAATGCAGTATAAAACAAAACCAACGTGACTCAAAAGCAGTTCTCTAAGTACCGCGGTATAAAACAAAACTATCGTGACGAACAAGCAGTTCTATAAGTACTACAGTATAAAAAAAAAACTATCGTGACGAACAAGCAGTTCTATAAGTACTGCAGTATAAAAAAAACTTTCCTATGCAACATCTATACATATTTCAGTGTGGTATACATTCATTGCTCTGCCTCACCCCAATATACATGTTTGTATAATTAGATGGCAATACATGCTTGTGGTACCCCTTATGTTTGTGTGTGCAGTATATATATTTGTATACTTGTATTTAAAAAAAAATTTGTTTGCACTTTTTATTATATCAATTTTGTTTTATTTATACAATCATTCTAATCAAATGTAATCATTGTATCTAAATTTAACTTGTGATTGTTCAGCTCCTCTGGGGCGTGTTGGTCGACAATAATTGTTTGTTTGTTTGATAGAAAAAACGTCTTTAAGCAAGTTCATAGTGGTTTTAAAACATCCTGCATGAAGGTCAATCCATGTTGGAACACTATTAACCCGAAATTTAAAAGCATCACAATAGAAGTGAACGTTAAAGCGTCGAGATGGATGATGGAAGTTGAAAGAATCTTGAAAGAAGTCAAAAGCATATAGTAATGTGCACTGTGAGATTAAATTCATTCGTAAGTAAGCGACTGATGAAAATTGCACCATAAAACATTGTCATAGACATTTACCTTTATCCCCCTGTTTAAACAGCCAACAATATTAGTTTTAAAGGGCACGTTGTCAGAGCATGGTTGATGACGTATTGGCTAGCCGGGAATGAGCAAATTGTTTTAAACAGGACATTTTAATATTCACAGATGTTTAAGCTTGTTGAATTGACAAAACATTGCAATATTTTTGGCTCATTAGATTGATATGAAATTTTTCCGCATGCGTGTTTATTTCAAATGTGTTATAGTGCTAATTATGTAACAGATTATTGTAAAACTGTGTACCATGTAAAATCCCTACCTCATATGTTCTTTTGCACAAAAATAAATTATGTAGGCGAGGATGTTTTCACAGCCGTTCTCGATAATATTAAAGATATTAACAACATTTCTGTTCTTCCAATAATTTACTCCAAAATAACCAATAATTTAAAAACCAGAACTGGACCAAAAAAAAACTAGAAGTGGTGCCATCAGAAAAGATGGCCATCCCCGCACTCACCTGTTTGAAACAGAAAACAGTCGTTAATGACCTATGGGGTAATTTTCCTCAAGATTTTTAAAATCAAATTATTGATAGTCACTATTTTTACTAAGAAAGTATACAAGGATATACGGTTGCTAGGTAGAATTTCCAAAAATGAGTGGCCTTTGAGACTTTCATGAAATTTACCAAATTTGGAATCAATTATTTTGAAAATCCAATTGGTGAAAATGATTGCCCTAATCGAAACAAATCCTAACACTATTGTTGCGAGGTAGAGTTCCAAAAAATAAGTGGTCTTTGACACTTTCAGGAAATTTACCAAATTTGGAATCAATTATTTGTAAATCCAATTGGTGAAAATGATTGTCCTAATAGAAACAAATCCTAAAAGTATGGTTGCTAGGTAGAATTCCAAAAAATAAGTGGTCCTTGACACTTTCATGAAATTTACCAAAATTGGAATCAAACATTTTTGAAAACCAATTGGGGAAAATGTTTGTCCAAATAGAAACAAATCCTAACAGTATGGTTGCTAGGTAGAATTCCAAAAAATAAGTGGTCTTTGAGACTTTCGGGAAATTTACCAAAATTGGAATCAAATATTTTTGAAATTCAATTGGTGGAAATGTTAGTCCTAATTGAACAAATTACTACATAAGAAAAAGAAGGGAAACGGGGAATGTGTCAAAGAGACAACGACCCTAAGGGGAGCAATAACAACTCAAAGCCACCATAAGATCTTCAATGAACGGTGAGGAAACCCCACATCCAACGGTAGGTCGGAGTTGGCCCCTAAATAAAAGAGTAATCAAGTTCAGCGAAATAAGCATCTTCCTAGACTCCGATAGACATAAACTGAACTAACTAGAAAACAGACAAGACACACAAAGGCTTAATAAATTTCCTGACTTAGGACAGGCGCAAACCTGCTGCGGCGGGGTTAAACTAGTTTTATTGGGCCCAAACCTTCCCCCTATAGTATGGTTGCTAGGTAGAATTCAAAGGAATAAGTGGTCTTTGAGACTTTCAGGAAATTTACCAAAGTCGGAACCGGAATCAAAATTCTGAAACTTTATTGCACATCTTTATGGTTTACGGGGAACTAGGCCGACATCCTGTTGATATTGACATCAAAGTCAGAACAGTGATGTTCTGGGCTAGACTATTATCCAGCAAACAAGATAAAATGTCAAATATTTTATATAAGCTCTCATATTGTTTGAATGTCAATCGAAATTTGCAAGTTAAATGGATTGAAAATGTGAAAAATGTATTAAATAATTGCGGGTTTACCTACCTTTGGGAAACACAAAATTTTATCAATACAGACTGGTTAAAAATGGTAATTAAACAGAGGCTAATGGACCAATTCACACAGGACTGGTTTTCGCATGTTCAAAAATACTAATTATAAAATATTTAAAACCGAATTAAAATTCGAAGAATATTTTAATATTTTAGATATAAAAAATGCTATTATTTTATGTAGATTTAGAACTACTAATCATAGGCTACCAATCGAAACTGGCAGGTGGCAAAACGTAATGAGACAAAATCGTGTATGTCTATTATGTAATAATAACAATATTGGTGATGAGTTCCATTATATTTTAGAATGTACGTTTTTCAATAATAAACGTAAAGAACTATTTTCTAAGTATTTTACAACGAGGCCGAATATTTTAAAATTCAGTACTCTTTTTAAAAGCATGCGAAAACAAGTCCTGGCAAAGCTATGTAAATTTATAAAATGTATTACTAGAAATGCAAGTGTTTTTCCTCCTGGCTTGATCCTTTTCCTCTACCTGTTTGTCTGTATGATTGTATGTTTGTCTGTATATAGTGTATATAGTGTAGATTGCTTTTTGTTTTTGTTTTGTTGTGTGTCTTGATGTGTTGTCTCTGTACTAATGCTATGCATTGGATGAATGAAAATAAATAAAGAATAAAGATATTTCTGCAGGCTATATGCAACAATTCTATCACAAAATTAAAACACTAAACCCAAAAATTAAGGAGGAGTTCCACTGAAAAGCTCACATATATAAAATAGACATCTTGGGGCCTCTTGTTTGCACCAAGACCAATATAAAAAATCCGAAAGCTTATTGCGCATCTGCAGCATATATGCAACAATTCTATAACAAAATTAAAACACTCAATCCAAAAATGTAGGAGGAGTTCTACTGACAAGCTGACATATATAAAACAGACATCTTGGGGCCTCTTGTTTGCACCAAGACCAATATCAAAATTCCGAAAGCTTATTGTGCATCTGCAGCATATATGCAACAATTCTATAACAAAATTAAAACACTCAATCCAACACTTTACTTCGGTGCTGACCCGAAAGCCGATTTTATTTCAAACCTTGCAATATCTAAATTTTTGTAAATTTTGTTGAAAACTAAGGGGTATCTCCCTCACGCAAAGCTCTGTCCTTGGCTTATTTTGGTTTTACATTTAGATCATTTTGGGTATTTGTTCTCTATCAGTTTTTTAACATATTTGATTTTATGGTCTTCCAAACGTTTAGATTTTATCTGCACTGAAGAGACATAAGTTGTCGAAATGCGCATATGCAGAAAATAAATTCACAGTAACTTCGGTATTTAGTTATTCTAAAACAAAAAACCAAAACAAAAAGCGAAAAAAAAAACCGACAAAAATATTTTTATAAAAAATAAAATACAACAGAAAAAAAAACAAAAGTACATAATAAAAAAAACCCCCAAAAAACAAAAACAAAAACAAAAACAAGCAAACAAACAAAAAAAAAAAAACAAACAAACAACAAACAAACCAGGGGCTCAGGCTACAGAGCTACCGGGCTCGTCCTCAGTTGGTTGATAGGGGAATGCCCCGACCATGCCGGCTAGTCAGGTCATGAAACGGAAAGCCTGGCCCAAACCATTGTAGCAGAACTGTGTGGAGAAACGCATCCGCTACATGCAGTATAAAGACCCTTTCTATATTTATCTAAAAAGAGCAGAGAAGCTGGGTCTCGTGTAGAAGGCTAAATTTCCTGCCCCTACCCATTTCTCCTCTTTTCCAGTGGCAATCAAAACTCGTAGCCAAAGTTTCCCTTCCACCTTTATTTGTTTCTTCTTTTACTTATAATATACTTTTAATTGATTAACTGGTTCTCGTCCTGATGTTGCTGAGATATTGCTCACTGGGCGTTCAACTCTAACTAATCAATCAATCAATCTTCTGCAGTATTTTATGACAATGAAATTCGTTTGATAGAATGGCAACAATGTCTGTAAATCTTGTCACGTGACACCAAAATTTCACGATATATATTTCCCGCCAAAATATGACGCGGTTTGAGGCTTTTGACGTTACAATTTTGGTTTCGACATACAAATGTAATTAGCAGGTACAATTTATATGCACAGAAATTTGAAAACTGATAAGAATTTTTTTTTACTGAAAATCCAACCTACAGAGCACCAAATGTATTTCTGTGCGGAGTTGTTTACTATTCTATAATGGATTTACATATGCTTCACCTTTGTGTAGCTTGAACACTGAACATCAAGGATTACAAAAGCTTTTCAAAATTTCACCTTGGTACTGTTTGAGGGTTAGAGAAGTTACAAGTACCATGGGTTTAGTTGGTTTTGTCTAAGGGTTAGAAAATGACAATAACCAATCAGTTACCTAACAGATCTTTCAAAACATATACATCACTGACCGTGTGACGGGTGCTGTGTGCAGAGCAGGACATGCTTACCCTTCCGGGGTACCTGATGTCACTCTTGTTTATTGAGAGTTCACACTGTTAGTGCTTTAGTTTTTTGTGTTGTATATGTAACGTTCGAGTGTTTTGTAGGCATGTGGTGTCTTTGGTCTTCCGTCTTTTGGTGTTCTTGCTTTTGCCTTGTCTCTGGACTTTGATTTGTGTAATCTTGTGCTTTGCTCCTTCGGTATTCTACAGCCGTTGTTTTGTTTTACCAAGCCTCTGCTTGCTGGCATATTTTACCAAAGCAAATGCTATAAATAGTCGTCTAGTTATTAGTGGAGGTCTGTAGAATCTATCCTTTCAATTCGTTGTCTGTCGAAAGGGTTAAACTTTAAAAGTTCGAGCTTTAGCGAGATGATCAGTATGATAATCAACGACTTGTAAATGATAGCTTTTTTTTCTCTAATTCTGAAACTAATGCCATTTTTATGATTTTTAGTTTCTATCCCGTCGTGGGCCTCTAAAATCAATACTGTGACATCACCGGAAATGAAGTTTACATTGTATGGAAATCAAAAAAAAAAAAAAAAGATTTCATAGGTGATTCAAGACCAATAAAAAAACGTATGCGTCGAGAAAATACTTGTTACATTGATTTAGACTCAAAATAAGTGATTCTAAGGTATATTTTGCTATTTGAAGATAGTTCGTGACCTTTTCAATATCCAATGGAATCGAGAGATCAATTTTACCACATGTTGGAGAACACTTTGATCTCCCATGGAATGAAATTGACGAGAACAGCATAAGAATTAGAGAACCTGGTTAAACTCACAATTTCAGTTATGAAATTGTGGTTTCAAGTCGGGAATATGACGGCTGTCCTAATTTGTTCTGTGTTTGGGGTATGTGTGTTCTTGGATTTGTCGTTTGTCCAATAAATTTCCATTTCTGGCCTCTCCCTCTTGAATGTGCCTTAGACCTTTGTCGAACACAAGTTTCAACAAATTGCTTTTTCCCTTCATCTTCTGCTTTCTAGTGGAAGTTTACTTTTACAAGTCATATTATTAAAATGTATTTCAATGAAAATATGTCTTGTTAGCCTCGTTTTAAGCTCTCATATTGACACAAAAAGATTTCATGATGTACATGTGTCCTCAATAGTGCAAACAGTGTAAATATTATATTGTATTAAATAGTTGCAGTGTGTTCTAAGTTTATGTGTACTGCCTGTTGATTTTTACAATGAGAAAACAAATGAAAAAGAAAGTGCTTTGTTCACAGCAACCGCAAAACATTCTGGATGGGCAAGATAACTATGCAAAAAGGGTTAAGGTCTCAACATACACTTCCGGGTCAATTGGCCCCTTAGCTAAATAGTTCTATCAGAAAGTAAAATTGGAATCAAATACAGTGTAAGTGATAGATATTTTATTCTACTTGGAAAGAGTACATGTGACTGCTTAAATTGAAGCTGAGAAAGTGTACTATTCAAATATAACTGGCATTTTTTACCAGTATGTAGGGATATCGCATCAATAAATGAGTGAGACGGTGTCATGCCGGCCATGTGGACAGAAATTTAACAGAAGGTGAACATGTGCTTTTTAAAGTAGTTTATGTTCGAGCTTATTTTGTGAAATAATTCAACGATCATCGTACCCTTTTTGCATTGTTTATAAAATCTATGGTATCCATGCTTCGCAAAAATATACACCTCATTGCAAACTTTACACCTATACGTTCAGGCTGAACCTGCAAAGTTTGGCAATTTTACATAGGAATGCATTAGGACGTCGAAACTGTATAGTGAGACCTAACTTACTATCATTTTTGCTGTATTGGTTCGAAAACTGCTTACTGCATGGAAGAGAAAATAAGTGCAGGTTGATAATTATCAGTTCAGACTTTTGATAGTAGGGAATTTCCTGTATAGATCAAACTGGACAATATTAAAAAATAACAACTTTCGCTGCATTTTTTGTAAATTGAAAGTATCATTATCTTTAAAAATCATTCCCGATTGACCAACTTGAATCATTAATCAAATCCTGACTATGCAATACCTTACTTCATAACTATTCATTGTTAACTTATATCTACGGGACCGTTTGGTTTGTGTTTTGGTTGTGAGAGATCAAGAATTTGTAATTTGCAAATTTTCCATTGACCTCAAAATTATTGACTGTGACCTATTTGTACTGAACTCGTAGAACTTAGCAAATATAATCAAAATTCATTGTAGATTCACAAAATACACAAGAAACCATTTGCCTTGCAAAAGAGGTGGAATGGTAAAATTTAAAAAAAAGGAAAAAACTTTATAGTATTTTTAATAATAGGAAAAATTAAATTATAAATCTTTGTGTTACTTTAGATAATGATGAAAATTGTAGATTTGTTGTTTTTCTTTTTGAGATTCACGGTATTTCTAAACTGAAATAGAACGCTTTTTAAAATTTCCAGAAAAACAACTAAATTTACTCTGCCCTTAGAAAAAGAATTTATTGTTATGCTAATACAGTATGCTGAAATCCAAAATTTCTGCTAATGCAAATGGCAATATTTAAGACTATAAACGATTTGGTAAATTAAGTCCTTTACAAACAGATAGAAAAGACATTGTTTTTCGAGGAATGGATAATTTGTCATTCTGACAGATACAAGAACTTTGTCTTAAAATCTCGATTGTTGGAGTTAATTTGGAGATTTGATAGAAAAACATATGGAGAGAACAATCGAGTTGTCTCACGTCAGATTTTACAAAACAATAGGTTTTGAAGTGATTTTTTAGGAAACATTATTCCCTTGTGTATTTCGTCAATAACAATAGGAATTTATTATCGACGTGAAGGACGGCGTCTACTAAAAATTAATAATTTTATTCACTTTTTTCCTTTTTTGAAGTTTTAGCAATTCGTGTGTTTTAAAATTAATCATTTAATATTAATGCAATTATGTGATATTTGTCATTGAATACCTTGAGATTTACATATAAGGCTTTTCATTTGATATCTTTAGTCACGACAACTCACGAGAAGACTTGAGACTTTAAAGAGCCGTTACTCATATAAATAAATATGTCATATAACCTAAAGATTGGGTAATTTTAGTCATAAATGTAAAAACTAATTTGCCAAACAACGATTCACGTGTTAATTTTCATCAACATTCGGTCGCACTATTTCTACAAATTGACACCAGACATTTATATCATTGACCAATCAGCAACCAAGAACAAACATATCCCAATGTTGGTTATCATTTTTTTTAAACATATTAGTCAGAATGTGTTTAAATTTGCTACAAATTAAAAGAAAATTAAAATATTCTCTTCATTCCGTACAATACATCGCAATAATCCTTCATTTAGGGAGTATGAGTGTCAGGAATTTTGTAATAGGAAGCGAAGCTTCCATATATTTTGGAAACTGCAATTTTGTTCCCAATACTATGAGTTGAAAAAAATCCCTGCGTCGAGAGTTATCGTTCATGGAAATATACGCAAATGGACACATCAATCTTTCAGAGAAGATTTCTAAAATATGAGTAAAAAATAAAGCATATGAATACGTTGCTTGATGGCCATTCAAACATGTTGATGGTAAAATCGAAATGAAGAAAACAATAAAAACAGTTTTATTGGGGAATTCTGGTACGAAACTAAAGACATATAAATCCATTCGGAATTCCACTGCATCGAAAAGGGTCATGATAATAACCGAGAAATTACGAATGAATATATGCAACCATGACAACGATAAAGCGGATCAATATCGTTACGCAAGAATTTTGAGTATATTTGTTTATACGCTAAATTACACCTAATACACAGTCATGCAGTATAAAAAAGGCGCCAGGGAAGGTTTTGTCAACAAACTAAATGCAGCTTTGAGTTAGGCCTACTTCGCGACGGTTGTTTTCACTGCTTAAATAAAGATTTCATGATCATTGACATTGCGACGACAAGTTGCTATTGTAGACGTGCATTTATTGCTCATAGCATACGTGAAGGACTTATACTATAACTAATCCAAGATTCTGATTATTGCAAAATATTTAACGAATGATCGAATAACGCAGTAATTCACGAATGCGCGGAGCGCATGAGTGAATTGCAATGTTTTTCGATCATGAGTTGAATATTTTCGATAATCAGAATCGAGGATTAGTTATAGTTTTTATTATATAGATCTCCGCGCATATTTGATGGTTCCGTTAATGTTTCATTTCATGAACTACGTTTTCAAGATTAATCCGCTGTGACGTTTACTTAACAACAACGTTGACAACGTCTATTGTGACGTCACTTCCTAGAGTGAAATTATGGAAAATAATTTCACAGTTAATTATCACTTTTCTTTCACTGGGGAATCTCAATCTTTCACCACTATCTATATAATAATGGCATTTATTCATCGAACGTATCAATACAATCCATTTACAGGGAATCCAAACAAAATATGAAGTCTTACCTTGATGCAGAGCGTTGACAATGCTCGCTCCTTTGTCCCAAATTTTGACTCTTGCTTGAGGACTGCATCTTGTTATATACTGTCTGACGTATATTTGACCGAAAACTTTCCAAATAAAATGGCATTATGCTTTTCAATAACATAATGCTCAAATGATTGAGAAAATTCGTCAAAACGACAAGCGTCTGCTACCCCGGAAATATACTTCCAGCCATCCAGGATCGATAACTGCAATAATCAAAGGGCTTGAAGTACTGTGACTGGGAGTTGCGTCAGGATGTAGCATGTCGGAGTCATGAATATATAAATATATGAAAATATGAACAAAGTGTCACGACAAGAGAATGATTTTTCAGTGGAAGTTGACTTCATTCCATTATAAAAAGACCTATTTTTTAATGATTATATGATCTTTTTTTTTTTATTTTCAATTTTATTTTATCGATATAAAATATTTGAAATTGAATCAATCAATAAAATACCAATAAATATTTT
>MJUU01057646.1:0-21689 GCA_002080025.1 Modiolus philippinarum | reverse complement strand
CCTTACAATGAAGTACATAAAACATGAAGACAATACAAACAGGTACTATCCGGACAAATGCTCGCAGTTACTGACAGCTAGCTAAGGACATAATTTCCGTTGACTATGATATCTAGCCTTCTTACATATGAAATTTCAATTGAAATACTTCTAAATAGATTTGATATAACAACATCATCAATTATGAAAGAAGAACATGATATTGTGCAATGCCAAATACTGCCAATATGAAAAATTGTTTAAATTTAGTTATGGTGTAATGCATTTAGGAGATGATCAATATTTTTTGTACAATTGGTTTTTTATGTGGTCAGAAGGGGGGTAAATGGGAGTTCGGACCATTATTCAGGGGGAGGTAATTTTGACTCCATTTATCTCAGAAAAACGCTTGGAAAGGTGGTCCAATATTTATGCCAAAGAAAGGGTATATATTCAACAGTAATATATTTAAAAAATAGCCTTTTTGAATTCGGAATTATTTTTGGGGTCAGGTGTCCTCACTAACCTTAAACGTTTTACAAATTCATTTAAGGGGGGGGGGGTAGACCTGGGGGAAGCCTAAAATTTTCCACTCGTTTAATTATTTTAATTTTCAGTTTAAAACTACACAGGTTCATGTCGACTTTAAGCAATTTTCAACAATTTCTACCGTTTCCTTTTATGTCTAGTGGCCACCAAAGATACCATGTTTCCTCATATCATTTGGTCCGTTCAGGACTAGATTGTGCTGTATAAAATTGGCTCTAATCAAATTTGTATTTGATATAAAATTATTTCAAATGCAAAATTCTGTAGTTTAGACATGTGTGAAAGTAAGAATGAATAATGATAGTAAATTTTATTAGTTTGAATTGAAATACATGGATGTTCTGAACAGTATAGGCTGAAATTTTTACTCTATTTTGATCACTATTAAACACGTCTCGTAAAAAATTCTGTCGTTTAATTTTCACCAAAAACTAAGAATAGAAAGAAAACTACTATATGTAAGATATATTAAAATTCTACCGTCCATTTTTTTTCTTCATTTATAATAAAGAGGGTAAAAATCAATAAAATTGCTGAATCTGTGCTATAAATTACCTTTGCAAGAAATCCGACTTTTACATATTTTCATTATCTTTGGATAGCATTGCAAAAGTGTAGAGTAATATGCATTCATTATAAATAACTGGATGTTGAGTAGTTGTTTTCGTGACAAAATGAATATTTATTTGCTGTGTGAAAAAAATTTACAATTTAAAAATGTTCATTATACCTCATGAAATGATTCTATTTGTGCGTGTAAGTAATACCAAAAGTGAAAAACAGAGTTATGTCCTCTTCCCCAGGTCTACACCCTTAAAAGCTGGTTTATTCTAAAAATCGATGCTACAACTTGCACATATGATATTGAATCTTCCCTAGATACTAATCATCAAGTGGATAAACAATTAATTACGTAAGGAGTAAATATGATTCCAATGTGCAAATGCTAATTTCACAGTAATATTAAATCAATGAAATCCTACAACAAGTACAAAACACTCCTTAATGGAATTTTTTGCCGCTATATGCTTCTTATTTGCAGATTATGATACAACACTTACGGAATTCTTAGTCTTTCCGGATTTGACTACCAATTTTGACATTTTCCTAGATTGATTCACTTACAGTGTGACGGGTGCTGTTAACAGAGAAATCATGCTTATCCTTCTGGGGCACCTGGTGTCATTCACAGTTTCATGGGAGTTCACACTGTGCCTTAGTTTTGAATGTTGTGTTATTTTTCTGTGCTTTGTGGCTGTCTAGCGTCATTGTTTTCTGTTCTACTTTTTGCCGTGTCTTTGGACTTCGTTTTTTTGTAAATACCTCTTCTTTTTGCTGTTTTTTATCAATCAATCGTCCATCAATTTGTGCATAAACTATGAACTGCCATTTGTCGTTGTAGCGACCGTTAAATACATTTGTTTAATGTGCATCAGCTCGACGTTCTCCTTTCGTTTTACATGATCTTAACTGATTCATACTATGGTGTGCACATTCCCTTGCTGTCCTTGAGGAAAACAGTAAGTTACTAGTAACGACACGCTCCATTTGTACATAACAATGGCCGGATTTACAATGGAAGGATATGGAGTAAATCTACATGAAACAAAGTCTCTACAAATACATGTTTAAAACAAAAACAAAGACAACGCTTTTATTGTTGTACTTCTTCTTGAATTCACCATTAGGACTTCAATGAATGATTTGCCAATTACTGAAGTTCTTGTCAGTTCTAGTCAAATTTTGTGTTTTTGGTCTAACCTCCAAAGGGAAGTAACTCCTTCACCGGACAAACAAACATAAAACATACACATTTGTTTTGAAGTACGGTCTTCGTGCTTAGCCAATCAGGACAAAGTAATTCCCTACACAATATTCATGATATTCTGCAGTAAGTTAGCATCTTTTCGAATTTTTAATACTTTTTTTTTGTCACTGAGAAGACAGTTCAAGTTAATACAGTTGTTTATTTTTACTGGAAACAAGTAACACTTAAAATAGAAAAAAAAGGGAAACGGGGAATGTGTCAAAGAGACAACGACCCAAAGGGGAGCAATAACAACTCAAAGCCACCATAAGATCTTCAATGAACGGTGAGAAAACCCCACACCCAACGGCAGGTCGGAGTCGGTCCCTGAATAAAGAGTAATCAAGTTCTGCGAAATAAACATCATCCTAGACTCATATAGACATAAAGTAAACTAACTAGAAAAAAGACAAGACAAACAAAGGTTTAATAAAGTTCCTGGCTTAGGACAGGCGCAAACCTGCTGCGGCGGGGTTAAACTAGTTTTATTGGACCCAAACCTTCCCCCTACAGCCAATGTGATAAATGAAAAAACAATCGTAACAACAGTAAAATTAAGTGGGCAACAGGACTGAGTCAATTGTGAAAAATGAAACTGAAAGAACTAAATATACGGACATAAACATGAAATCACAAGAGACTACTGGCAGTTAACTGACATGCCAGCTCCAGACCCATTACCAACTGACAAAGTAAGTTATGTACCCTCAGTATACAGCTTCCACCAAGATCCCTTCCTGTGAGGAGTTTAGCATAATGATTTCATACATATACCGGAATACATAACCCGTGTCCATGCAATACAGATTTTAGAAATTTAGAATGTGTTTAGTTAAAATGCAAAGACCCTATCAAAAAATCAATGTAAATACCAAAGAAGGCCATACGTATTGACTTGACGACAATACCGTAATTATAACCCTTATGAATTAGACGATTTAAAGGTTTTATAAGTTTGTTAGGCGAGTTTAAGTATTTTTTACTCTTATGTAAAACATTACCGTAAAATAAAGGATGGGAAATGCCCGCCTTGATTAGATGTTTACAGGTTGCATTGTATTTATGAACAAAGTCTTTGTATCGATGATAAAATTTAGTAAAGGTTTAAACAAGTTTGTGATAACGAAAACCTTGATGTAATAGTTTTTCAGTTATGAAAAGATTCCGTTCATTAAAATCGCAAACGTTATTACATACTCGAGCAAATCGAACAAGTTGAGATATGTAACACTATATGATGGCGCTAATGGAACATCGCCATCCAGAAATGGATAATTAACTATGGGAAAAGAAAAATCGTCCCTTTTATCATAAATTTTAGTATCTAATTTACCATTCGTTATATCAAAATTGATGTCTAAGAACGGACAATGATGATTATCAGAATTCGCTTTATTCAAAGTAAGTTCTTTAGGGTAGACGTCCTTATAATACGTATTGAAGTCGTCATTATTTAAAGTTAAAATATCATCCAAATATCGGAAAGTGTTGTTAAACTTTTCAATTAAACGCCGTTTAGACGGGTCTTGGCTGATGTTGGTCATAAACTGAGATTCGTAGCAGTGCAAAAAGCGGTCCGCTATAAGTGGTGCACAATTGGTACCCATAGGAACTCCTATGACCTGGCGATAAATACAGTTACCGAAACGAATGAATATATTGTCAAGTAAAAATTCAAGTGCTGAAATCATATCAAAACAAGTGCAATTAGTTGAATTCTTTTGTTTTGTATTACTAAAATGTGTTTTAAAGGAATTAGAACATATATATTCACAGTCGGATTTTTTGAATGCCCATTGAATAAGACGTCTGAATTTTTCCTTTATAAGATTATAAAGCATGTTAAGCGCTATTTAGGATTGGGTTTGAATGGTGTTGCTGACTAAACGCCTGCTAAAGGTTACACTATCATAACTTTTGATTTAAAATGCTTTATTGTTTGGTTGGTTTTCACAAGCAGGGAACCATTCTGTCCCCTTAAGATTTTTAAAAAAGTTATTTCCCCTTTGGGTTACTAAATTCATTCTGTTGATTGCAGAACTGGTAAATGGTCTATTATGAGCTTTGCCCATACCTCAGTGTTTTGATAACATGTGTTGATTTTCTGTATATGGTTTCTACAGACTCGAGCTTTTGATAAGATGGTATGGCAGCATATGCATTACTTATGACTTTTTTACGTCTCTTGAATGAACAATAAAATGTACATGGGACAAAATCCCTATAAATTCATGGTAATATTGAGCAAATGGAACAATGCTTTCATTGTTGTTCATCATCTTCATCGAAGAATAACATGTTAATACAACGAAACTGATAGTAGCTTTTGTAAAAATAAAGAATTCAGATATAACACTCTTTGGCAAATTCGGTGAAAGTATAATGCTCAATTAAAGAATAAGTATTTACAAAACAACGGCAGTAGAATATAGAAGGAACAAAGGAGTGGTATTTAAAAAAAAATTGGTGCAAAGACATGGCCATACAATGTAACGAGAACACAAGACAATGATGTTAGACAGATACAAAGCACAGAAATAAAAAAACCCAATCCAAAGGTTAAAATTGGGAAAAGAAACAATGTGAGACAAGTGATGTAAAGCTTTTTTTCTGACAAACTTTTAAAATCTCAAGAGCAGCCATCCTTGTTATCATTAAGAAATAAGTAAATGTAGTAAATGAACTGTCAGAAAATATAAAAGTAAAGGTTCAACAGGGTACTCAAACAGTTTGGCACACAGGTAGCCTCAAGTGCAAGCACCAGGTGCCATGCTGCGGGATGACATGTTCTTTTTATTATTAATGTGTAAAAAAGACTCCCGGGAATCTTTCGATCAGAGACAAAGCAGGCGTTGGTTTACTTCGTTTTTTTCATTTTATTTTTTATTATTAAGTAAAACTGAATGCATTGCATAACGTGTGTCGAGGTGGAAAAAATGTCTTATATACTCTTTATACATCTTCTATTTCGTCAAAAAGATTTTATTTTGTGTTCGTCAAATCCGGGGTCGATAAAGAATGATCTATGTGAGAGACAATTTAGAGTAAAATGGATAACTATCCGGTAAAAAAAATTTATATATAAATTCTGGACGTACTATTATATTTACAATTTACTGTTTTTATCAAAATTATACCCCTCAAAAAAAGACTGGAGTTTCATTTCGTTTCTTGGTGGATGTCTTCCTGGTGATGAGTACTTCTTGGCTTTGTTGGATTATGGCTCTCATATTTTTATTCTAATGATACTAACGACAAGTTATTTCTTGTCACATATGTACAGCAAATCAAAATTTTACTGATCATTGTGTAACCAAGGTATTTCGGTTTTTTTTTTTACTACATCTAAGTTTTGTTTACCAATTTCTTTTCTTCTCTACCACCAAAACATTTTTTGGACGATTTGTTGCAGTGGAAGACTTATAAACTTTGTCTCATGTGCATTTACTCCATATCCTTTTATTCACCCTTATAAGCATATTTAAAGATAAAACTTTTTTTTGTACCTCGGCCCGATAGGTACTAATTGTGCACCTTTCATTGCAGATCCTTTTCTGTTCTGTTACGAACAAGACTTCATGAAAAAACAACAAAATGGAACTGTACCAAACAGTGATAAACTTATTTCTATTTTCAATGATAATAGCAGGTACATTGACGATATCCTTACTATTGATCATCCCCAGTTTTTAGCTTATGTCGACATCATTTACTCAAATTAACTGAAACTTATTAAAGCAAACAATGATTCTAAATACTGCCTTTTTCCGGATCTTAGTATCATCATTGATTCTGGTAAAATAAAACTAAAATTTAGGATAAAAGGGATGATTTTTATTTTACTATTACTAATTTCACTTTTTTGACGGCGACGTTCCACTATCTCCATCCTAGGGGGTGTAAATATCTCAACTTGTACGATTCGCTCGCGTTTGTTCTACCCTTGTCGATTTTAATTTTAATACTCTAATATCCAAACTTTTACAACAAGGTTACAGATTTCATAAACTATTAAATACTTTGAGACGTTTTACAAAAGATATGAACAATTGATATCTAGATATGACGTGACTCGCAAACAGCTAATTACAAATGGCATTTGTCATCCTCGATTTTATGGAACTATTGTTAAAAAATGTCAGAAATTGATAAATAATCCAGAAAAAGTGGGACGTAACTTACATTCTTTACGTAATAGTGGATATCGACGCGATATTTTGAACAAATCCGTTAAATTTACATTGGATTCCAGTGACCTGAAGACCTCACATAAATACTGGCCTCTCACTGATACTGCCGACACGAAGACTCTTTACCAAACCCTTCGGGGAGTTTTTAGTTTGAATCTTCTTCCGAAGTTCGACAGTGTTTTACCAGCAGACTAAGGCCCTTGAGCTAGCCGCCAGTTTCGCGGCGAGCACTCTTCGACCCATCTTTCTAAATTACGTTTTGTCGTATACTTTCCTTTTCCATCTTTTCCAAGATGGAAGTCATTTAATTAGTATTAATATAAGAAAGATAACAGGAAACACCTACAATGGCCGTAAACCACAATCACATGCCACATTCCACCAGGGAACTGCACGAGAAAAACAATAAAATGACAAAAGACAAACATGGACAACGATAGGAACTCGGGATAGCCGAACTTGGTACCGGCATTAGCAAGAGCTAGTGGAAGGTTTAAACCGGTTTATGGGTACCCAAACCTCTCCTTTGTCTATCCCGTTTCCCTATAGTATGATAAAACATACAAATAAAACCCAATACAGGTAGACTACTAACTCCAAGACCACAATCTTGAGAAGGAAAGAAAAAGACAAAACGTAATTTAGAAAGATGGGTCGAGGAGTGCTCGCCGCTAAACTGCCGGCTAGCTCAAGGAGCCTAGTCTGCTGGTAAAACACTGTCGCACTACGGAATAAAGATCAAACTCAAAACTCCCCGAAGGGTTTGGTAAAGAATTATCATAGATTTCAGTAGACATCGGCAGTATCAGTGAGAGGCCAGTATGCCTGTAATATCTTCAGGTCATTGGATCCCAAAGCCAACTTAACGGAATCCTGAAGAATATCCTGTCAATATCCCCTATTAAGTAAAGAATGTAAGTTACGTCCCAGTTTTTCTGGATTTTTTTATCTGTTTTTGACATTTTTTAACAATATTTCCATAAAATCGAGGGTGAGAAATGCCCTTAGTAATAAGCTGTTTGCGAGTCGCACCATATTTAGAAATCAAATCTTCATATCTTCTATAAAACTTCTTAAAGGTGTTAATCAATTTATGAAATCTGTAACCTTGTTGTAAAAGTTTGGATGTGATAGTAAGGTTACGCTCATTAAAGTCGTCAAGAGTAGAACAGACGCGTGCGAATCGTACTAATTGTGATATATACACCCCGTATGATGGAGCTACAGGAACATCGCCATCAAGAAAAGGGAAATTAGTAATTGTGAAATCAAAATCATCCCTTTTATCATAAATTTTAGTTTTAATTTTGCCAGAGTCAATGATTATAGTAAGATCAAGAAATGGGCAGTATTTAGAATCATCGTTTGCTTTATTAAGTTTCCGTTCTTGCGGGTATATGAGGTCGACATAGTCTAAAATATGGGGATTGTCAATAGTAAGGATATCGTCGATGTACCTGCTGTTATCGTTGAAAATTGAAATAAGTTGATCACTGTTTTGTACGGTTCCATTCTGTAGTTTTTTCATAAAGTCCCGTAGTCTACCTGTATTGGGATCTATTCGCATGTTTATTATACTATAAGGAAACGTGATAGAGAAAGGAGAGGTTTTGGTACCCATAAACCAGTTAAACCCTACCACTAGCTTTTGCTAGTGCCGGTACCAAGTCCGACTATCCCGAGTTCCTATCGTTATTTATGTTTGTCTATTGTTTTCATTATTGTTTTTCTGGTGCAGTTCGCTTATAAATTGAGGCATGTGATTGAAGTTCCTCGCCATTGCAGGTGTTTACTGTTATCCTTTCTTGTATTTGGTGGTGAATTCAGTTGTAATTACATTGCATCTGATGCTAGCTTGTGCGTGCACTTGCTAAATGTCTTCAGATTGAGTAGTACTCTAGTATTATCTGACATTTTATGTATTACTATCATTTGGTACAAAATAATGTAAATTGTATAAATATAAGTTTGTCATGAAATGTTTTTTTCTCTAGTCTTCCCTTGCTAGGGTTATTTTATTTTGTTTTCCTTTTTTTAAGATTTTGATATATCAAGTTGAGCCCTTTGATGATAAAGTATTGTTACTAGGAGGAACCTCAAAGAGATTAATTGTTATATCATAATTTGATAGATTACTTACGTATGGTATATCAATCATCTTAATATGCATTGCATGTGTAGCGTGTATGTGTTGCAATATAACCTGTAGTTCACAGTAACCTTGGTATTTTGTTTACTTATTTAAACAGTTGCAATTAACCTTACCTTTGCTTACTGTAATATGTTTTATTCAGTTGTTTAACCATACAAAACAACATATTTTTCGTTTTTGTGATAGTAACTGGAAACCATTAATATTTACTTTTATTTATTACACGGTCCGTTTGTGACCTAATATGGTATAAACACGGTTTTGGGCGAAAACGTAGCTCGAGGACTGACAGTGTATATACTATATTAGGTCACGAATATACCGTTTAATTTTTAATTCGAAAGCCTCGAAGAGGGTGGAGAATTGTTAAAACCACCTGATAGGTGTCACGTGACTAAATGAGCGTCAAGCCTATTAACACACTCACATGAGCTGCGTGCTTCCGCCGGAAATATAGTGCGTAAGTTTCTTTCAAATTCGGTTTTTTTTGTATACGGAATAGTAACGGTATTGCTATATAAAATCAATAATAACATACAGTATATAAATATAAACAGTATTCACGCCCGTGTCGCTATTAAGAATTCAGCGCGCCTTTCGCGTAGTTATATGTTCTCTGCATCAGTATTCTTTTACCTGTATTGGCTATTTATCGTATGGTAATTATAGAAACATATAAATGGGTTTATCGAATCAATTATCGAATCAATTATCTAATTTCCCGATTACATAAATTAGACATTTTTATGCAGCAGTCTCTCGGGGAGATTATTTTAATCTGGGGGATTTATTTATTTTAGATCAGAATTTTTATTTTTAAACATCAAATTTCGGGGAGGTGCAGAATTCATGTAAGCCCCCTTTCATAATAAAATGGTCGTCCTCCTATTACCTAATTATACATATTAAATCTAAACACTGAAACAAAAATAATTCCTATCGATTATTTTGACGCCATATCGGAATTACCTTTGTTATTTTATTCATTTTTCATAAAGTGCATTTTCTCTTCGCGTTGATTGAGGCAGCTCTCTAATTTCCACAAAAAAAAATTAAATTAGTTTTTTTTTCTATGCAGCAGTCGGGATGTATACGAGTTTTTCAAGTGTGTATATTTTCCGTGCTTTCGAATTTCAGCTCTGATTATATACTACCGATAGTCCAGCCCGCTCATGAAAACTGGTGAAAACCTCTACAAACGTTTAAACGTAATGTAATGGCAGACACCGATCGAGTAATTCGAAGTCTTCCAATATGGAATATATTCGGTCAGTCTTTTGACCAATTAATGTTGAGGGAATTTACTAGAGGTAGGATATAATAATATGAAATACTACCTCTCATGAAGTTCTGGATAATCGATTGTGTGATAATGCAACAAAGGAATAAGGGTGATATTAGAGGTGAGAAAACGTAAATGAATTCATAAATATAGAATATGCATATATTCTGCACTATAAAAACAATGAATTGGAATACATCATTAACATCCTCTCCCAACAATCATATTACCTATACATCGTGTATTTATAAAACACAAAATGATTGTACTTCTTGAGATTGTGATTTGGAAGGGGAAAACAAAACAAATATAATTCTTCAATAAAAACACAGAACGACGTAATACATTGTACTATGCAACAAACGGTTTTAAAGAGTTTAATTACGTATATTTACATTCAGCTGTAACGTTAAAAAAGGAAAACGTCACCATATGCAAGAATATGTTATTTCATTAGGCAATTTTCAATTAAACAAACTCGATGAAAACTTAGTACCATAAAATGAGAAACATACAGAATTTTCAATATGGTTTGATAAACATAAAATTTTGTCTTGTACAGGTGTGCGTCTCATCCGATGCCTCTGTTCTAATGATGTGCAAAACGAAAAGAGAAAACACCAGCGGCAATGGCTGAAAATTCCAATTTCAGTCCACAATCGTCAAAGCCTTCAAAGTAACAGGCAAACGTTAACAACAATATGAACTCGAAACAGCCAACAAAATGCAGCTCGCAAAGCCAGAGGTAAGGATAAACCGGTTATTGGGCATCAAACTTTTACTTACACGATCAAGAAGGCAATTATTTTCCCCCATTAGTCTTGGTTGTTGTTGCTTTTGCTGGTGTACCAGATGTGCCCAAGTGTATTCATCAGTCCAGTATTCCGACTTGTCTGACATCGACATTTGACCTTGCATTTGATAGAAATTTCCTGTTTTTATCAAAATTCTAACCCCTTAAAATGCTGTGGCTGTTTCCGTATATTGTACTTGATTTTATTTGGTAATGACCTCTCCTTTCTAACTATTATAAGCTTTTAGTAGTATATATGACTCTAACGCTACTGATAAGAATTTACTCCTTGAAACATGTGTACCATAACTTGGGAATTTGTGTATTTAAAAAAAATCTCTCTTCTTCATTTAAAGATAAGCAAGTAAAATATATTAATAGTTTATATCCTCACTAGAAATGACGACAATAAAAAAGAAAACCTATAACTGAAAGAATTATTTAAGAAAATGTATAAAATTGCATTTTCATAAAATTGCGAAAGTAATCGTGTAAATTTAGAATATCTTTTTTTAAACATGATACTTGGATTTTATGAAGGCCCTTTGAAGGGTCTTATATTAGGAAATATTGTTATTTTGTCAGCTAAATGGACTATATCGAAAGCAAGGAATTAACTTAAACACGAAAATATTAGGTGCCAAATAAATGAACTGAAAAGGAAATTTTGTTTAGAACTAAAGGAAAATCTTAACCTTCGTTTAAAATTCAAACCAGATCGGAAATCTAATATTATTGCTTCAATTCGAAATCTTCTGGCCTATATCAATGATACTGCATGATAGTTTGTTTGAATACGATGCTCTTACTCTTGTTTTTTTTTATCACATTTATAAATAAGGCTAATTTCTACTCACAGTTCATTGATTAAACTCCATGATAAACAACACAATATTTAGGTCGCTTTGATATGCTTTAATGGTGTACTCGATTATATGTCTACATAAAAAGATCCCGGTATGTTGATACGTGATAAATTCGATTATTAGTGTTTAACAAAGTATGTAAAAACTATTTTAGTGTGTATATTTAAACGACAGTGGATATTTTTCATTTTGCTCGCCTGCTTACCCTTGGTAGGATTGAGTGTTATGTATACCAGGGTCCCTTAGCTTATACTCCTGGACAGCTAAGGGATATTGTTAACAGGAGATACTGAATAAAATTTTGTTGAAAGGTAAAAAAAAATCTTTTGTGAAGGCTATAAAGATAAATGACCACTTTGATCATATGATAGGAAGGTTTAATATAAGTAAGTAGGTAATATTTATTAAACAAATCACTAGCCCACGGAGGCATATTATAGTACAAACATATATGATTAGACACAACAAACTAAATTGTAATAAAATTATGAATATTGTAATTTGCTGAAGCGAGTGTGGTCAAATATATATTGTTCAACAAGTTGCAAAAGCAATTCTATAAATTCAGTAATATACATGTAGTTAAAGGAGAATAAGAATAAATAAAGTCATACCTATCCCGTGTCAACAGCACAGCAGGTAGCATGATTTGGTAACCTCTGTGCAGCAGACACCAGGGGTCGATGCCATTAGGTGATAAAGAAAATACAAAATTGTTGCAACATATAAAATACCTAACAATTAGGTGTATCAAGTATATTATTTTCATGATATTTAATATTATTGAATTAAAACTTTGAAATGATGCGTTGTTCCACTAGTCCTGCCTGTGCCCAGAGCAAACAGACCAACATACTTGGATAGTCTGAATGCAAGGGGCACCAGGGGACGATGCCTAAGAGGACTAGATAAGATGGCAGATGTGTTTACCCGTGTCAAGAGCACAACAGACAGCATTACAGGTGGCCACTGTACAGTTGACACCAGGGGGCGATGCCTACTAATGTTGACACAACCTACCAAGGAACATACAAAGTTATTTGAACAAAATGGAAAATCAGTGAAAATTATTGAAGATGCATGAGGATAAAATTACATACTAGTTTAAGCAATTCTGAATCTTCTATACTGAATATTCATATGGTTTTGTCTTTATCATTAAGATTATTGAAATTGCTACTGTTTTCCGAAATCCCAGAGAGCATGATATAACGGTCTTCTTCGAATTTCGGACAATTAAGTAGAAAATGAATTTCATCTTCTATACTATTTGATTTGCATTTAGTACAAAGCCTTTCTTGTCGGGGAGTACCCTGGTATCTACCTAACTCTATTCGTAACCTGTGTGAGGATGTACACAGTCTTGTAAATTTCCTCCTCAATTCAAAACTTTTTACAATACTTAAATAATTTTCAAAACCAAAGTTAGTTTTATACATACAATAAATATTTAGCTTACTGTCAGAAAAAACTTTTTAAGCGGAGTTTGCCATTCTTTAATAAAAAGATAAACAACATTTTATGTTTCTTTTGAATTTACCGACAGACTGACCACAGGATATTTTACTTGTTCTTTCGGTTTCCAATAATCTACAAAGATAGTCCAGGGAACCATACCATGATATTTGTTTGGAATGATGCAGTGTCCTGGATTGTATGTATGCTGCTTTCAGTAAAAGGAATTGGTCATTTAGATTCTCTAATTTGTACCAAAACAAAAGCATCCCCTTAATTATATTAAAATGGAATGGAAATCGGCCTAGTTCATTAGTATAAATTTGCAAAATTTAATATGCAATTTTTCGCAAGGAAGGCCAGAGTAAATTTTGTCCAAGGATGCATTATCTCTTTTGCATTTTGTAGAAAATATATAGAACATTCACAAAATGTCACTACAATATAGCAGAATTGGTTTTATGGTGTGGTCAAAAGCATGCATGCTTGTTTTAACACTAGGATGTGCAGATATAAAATCATTACAAAGTTTAAGATAAGCCTTCAGTGACTTTTTATACAATTCATACTCAGTGAAATTAAATGATCCTGAAGATGTGAAATGCAGGCCAAGGTATTTGTATTTTACAACACATTCTAAACCTTGATTTTTTTACAGAAAAATTTCTCTAATTAGTCTTCCTGCTTTGTTGAAGACAATAATGTTGGATTTATTGGTGTTTACAATTAAACACCAATCACGACAGTATGTGTCAAGTGTATCAAGTTTTTTTTGTAGTCCCTTCGATGTAGTGGACAACAAAACAATGTCATCAGCATACATTAAACAATGTACTTGTGTAGTATTCAAAATAATTGGATCCGAAGTGCTGCTTAGATAGTTTGGCAAGTCATTCATAAAAGTTTGAATAAATCGGGATATAAGTTATCACCTTGCCTTCACCAACATCCAATTGGAAAAAACCCACTTACTTGATTTATAAGTCTTACACAGGATCTACTGATCTCATACAGATTTTCAATTATTTTATATAAAAAAAAGATTCTTCCCCAATGTTTAATAATTTTATTTTAATACCTACATGTATGACAAGATCAAAAGCTTTTTGGAAATCAACAAAGCATGCATATAGTCTTCCATCCTTTGAACTACAATACTTATGAAAAAGAAAGGAAATGGGGTAAATGTCAAGGAGACAACATCCCATATCCAGGTTAAAACGACCAAAAACAAAACATCTAGGGGTCACCATATAGTAAGCCATATAGTAAGCCCTAAATGGCCCGAAAAGGTAAAAAAGTAAATAAATCAATGGAAACAAACCACATCCAATAACCCAAATATCAAGAAACTAAAATTTTATAAGAAGACAAGATAAGGACAAGCCAATGACCAACATATTCCTGACTTTGGACAGGCGCAAAAATTGCGTTGGGGTTAAACTCGTTTTCTTGGATCAAAACCCTCCCCCTATGTATGGTGAATGGCTAAAAATAAATACACAAAAAGACTCACAGTAAAAATCAAACTAGAAAAAAGTCCAACTTATCAAGACGAGTACCCTTACAATAAAGTACATAAAACATGAAGACAATACATACAGGTACTGTCCATACAAATGCTCGCAGTTACTGACGGCTAGATAAGGACATAATTTCCGTTGACTATGATATCAAGCCTTCTTACATAGGAAATTTCAATTGAAATACTTCAAAATAGATTTGGTATAACAACATCATCAATTATGAAAGAAGAACATGATATTGTGCAATGCCAAATACTGCCAATATGAAAAATTGTTTAAATTTAGTTATGGTGTAAAGCATTTAGGAGATGATCAATATTTTAGCCAACAAAAGCCAGAAGTAAAGATTTAACAACAATGCTGTATTTATATTCTTTATGAATAAGTTTGGAAGGACAATTTTTGAATTTATGCGCTTTGTAAATGATATGTCCATAGAAGTTTGGATGTGAAATGCCCTGATGTATAAGAGCCCTGCATGTAGAACCAAATTTTCTTAAAAAATCAATGTATCTATAATAAAATTTAGAGAATGTTTTTATCAATTTATGATATCTTAACCCTTGATGCAGAAGTTTTTCAGTGAGACAAAGATTTCGGTCGTTGAAGTCAGAAACATTACTACATACTCGTTCATATCGAACAAGTTGTGAAACGTAGACCCCGTAAGAAAAGGCTAACGGAACATCGCCGTCGAGATGGGGGAAATTGACTATAGGGAATGAGAAATCATCCAAGACAGTTTAGTATAAATATGACAGTTTAGTATAAATATGTGATCAGTAGTTCTTGCTTTCTTTGTAAAGCCAATCTGAGAATCGTGTATAATATTATGCTCCTGTAGAAATTTGTCTAATCTATTATTACTATTGCACTAGTAATGGATATTCCCCTGTAACTGTTTGGGTCATATTGGTCATTAATTTTAAAACGCTGTAATAAATGCATCTGCCCAAGTTGCAGGATATATACTTGATGATAAACATGTGTTGAACATCTTTTGTAGACTTTCCAACAAATAAAACTGGCTGTTTTTAAGCATATTATTGCTAATATTATCAAGACCCGGGGACTTGTTGTTGCTCTTTAACTGTGATATAGCTTTTGAAATCTTAAATCTTTGAAGATTTTGAATATATATAGTATATAAATAATCATTCTTGCAGAACGTAGATAACATTAAATTTTGAAATCGTCCAGGAGGAGTAAAGTTTAAGGATGAAAGATGAATATATAATTCATAAAAGAAACTCATTTAGGAATTTTTTATCATAAAAAAGTGAGAGGCATGTGAACGTGAAATAAACGTCAATTGCATTGTTTAGTTGAAGTTTGTACACTTGAATAAAATGTTATTAATAATATGGGGGTAATAACAAAATTATCGAATAGAATTATCAAGCGCCAAACAGATAAAGAAGGTACAACACCACCGGAAAAATTGTCAACAGAAATGGTCCTGACTTGGTACATGAAATGATGTTTTGAAGCGGCTTTGTGGCGCGCCAAAATCCCCCTTCTATTGAGGTTGTGCCCATGAGCAACTTAAAATAATATTACACCATTTCATATATTAATTACTTATTATAAGACTTAAGATGGTTTCAGCATATTTTTCAAGAGATGCATCTCATCGTTTCCTGCAAGTGAGAGGAACAGCAAACTGCTGGGAAACATCCAATGATAAATCGAGAATTGCAACATTTGTCATGGAATAGTGCATATTTTAGAAACAACGGCAGTAGAATACCGAAGGAACAAGGGAAGCGATGACTACAAAAATCGAAGTCCAAAGACATGGCAGAAACGGTAACAGATAAAAACAAAGACAAAACAAGGACGTGAGACAGCTACAATGCACGGAAATAAAAAGATAACATTAAGAACTAAGGCACTCATAGTGTGAACTCCCATGAAAGTATCTTAGCAGTTTTTCATTTACAGGTAATTCTGCTAATTAATTGAAATGGTATGATCAATTAAACTTGGTATAACTTGGATTATTTGGACGGTTTGTTTGAAAAGTATTCATTTACATGATTTTGAAATTTGCCTTACCAGTTTTCCATGGCTCAAGTTTTAGATAAAACACTTGTGTTTAAAGGCAGAAACAAATGTCCCAGAAAAAGTGGGGTAGGACTGTCTGTATGGTTACCTTGTTTAATAGACAAATTTAGTTAAATTTTCTAAAAAGCAACAACCTACGTCATCAAAAGTTTGAAATTTGCTAAAACTAGAATTAGGCGAAACACAGTTCATCTGGTTGACATTGATACTCGGTACTCATTGCACAGTATAATATGTAAAGAAACAATAAAAAACAAAGTCCATTTTAATCTCTGTAGCAAATAAAGCATAAATCGGTATAAAATATTGCATCTGCCCTTGTTTAGCAAAACAGTGTATGAATATATTACTATTGTTGTCATTTAAAATATATCCTGTCATGTTCAATTTTGTAATGTGTTGGCTTCTTTGTGGTAATTTTGTGTTTATTAAAATGTTTTAGTCAATATATAATCTATCTAATATAACAGCACTCTAGAGGAATAATCAGATCAATTTCCTGAAAATGATGACAAAAGATTCAGAGTGTAATGTTACAATAATTATAATCAAATACGTTGAAACATTTATTGAGAAAATTGATGTAAAATTATCGTTGCATGTCCTATTTGATCAATATTAATGTGAACAGCAAATATCTCAATGGTCTTTTATAGTGCAAAACAATTAACACCAATATTTATATTGAGCTTATTATTGAATAAGTTGTGTTTTAACGTAGTAAACTTGTAGCATCTACCAACGTTTAGAGATAATTGCATACTCAAACACTTACAAAGTGATGTGATGAGAAGCTGTTGCAGGGTTTTAACTTTCCCTGGGTACATTGTAAGTTTAGTTTTTTCGATTTTTTTTCTCATTTTCAAGGGGTGTATGTAACATTTAAATTCTTGATCTGATTGCCTGAATATATAAGCAATGAAGGGATATGGAGTAAATGCACAGGAGACAGAGTCTCTTCAAATGATTGGTAAAAAGCAATGTCTTTTTAAAAAAGAATGCACTTCAAATTTCTGAAATTTTAAAATAGATGTCTGTATCTATTGTTTTTCATTGCTTTCTGTTATGTATCTAAAATTAACTCAAGGATTTCTAGTCATGTGAATGTTCAATAGAAAAGTAGGCAATAGGGTCTGTAAGTCTCGTCCAATTTTGAAACTTCCGGGGGCATAAGATGTACCCGGAAGTTGCATTTTTAACAAAAATATATGACGTTTTAAACAAAAACTTGGAACGTCATAATCCTCAAACGTCATATTTGGCGGGTAACGTTTTCAAATTACACTTTTATCGTGATTTCTCGGTGTCACATGACGAGACTTACAGACCCTATTCTTGTTATACCTAATTTTTCGAATCAATCAACAGAGCAACAAAGCACAAGATTACAAAAACGAATGTCTAAAGACAAGCCAAAAACGATAACACCAAAAGACATTAGGCTAAATACACAACACACCCGCAAAGCACTCGAACACCATAAATACAGCATTCGCACTAAAAGTGTTAACTCTAAAAAAGAATGTGAATCTAGCTGAAAATGTCTGTTCTCACTTCTTAGATCATATTTGGTTATTTGTTCTCTATCAGTTTTTAAATATCTTTTGGGTATATGGTCTTCCAAACATTTAGATTTTATCTGCACTGAAGAGACATAAGTTGTCGAAATGCGCATATGCAGAAAGTAAATTCACTGTAACCTCGGTATTTAGTTATTTCTTCAACCGACATTTCATATCTATCTATGATGTCGAGGTTACGGTCATAGAGGGAATGGAATGTAAGCACTGTCAGTGAAATTAGTGAAAACCTAACCGTCAAAAACGTGTAATCCAAGGACAATGGCAACAACGGAAAAACAAAGAATAACATGAGTACGGTACAGAAAAGAAGACACCCACACATACAATAATGACACACATACAATAATGGACAACACGGACCCAATAAAAAAAACATGGGTTTTTAGGGAACGTCCTTTGCCCGCAATTTTTAAATGATTTGTTTTAGCTACCACACATACTGTGTACATTTTGATTTTACTATTTTCTCCCATCGATCTACGGAGATGGGAGGGGTATAGCAGCTCGACCGTCCATCCGTCCGTCTGAGTGTCCGTCCGTTGACGTTTGCGTTAAGGTTCATATATGACAAACAACATGTCGAAAATCAATCATCTTTAGTCAGTGGATACATCTTGGAAAGTGATGCTTATTCAGATATTAATTTCATCATTCTAACCGATATTATTCTGTGCTTCAATGACTAAGGTTATGTGGATGATAATGGGGTCATTCTGACCTACATTTAATGTTTTAATGATACAGGTTTAACTTTGAGTTAAGATATATATCAAAAGAAACTACATATGACACATCAACAATATTTGATCACTGGGTACCTGTCGTAGTGTAAATTTTGACAATCTTTTTGAAACATTTTATAAATTTCTTATTTCCCTTTAGATATTTTAAAATTCAATTTGTTAGATTAATATTCTGGGTAACACCTGTCGCTAATTAAGAAAAAGGTTTCGGCGCTGTTTATTTAATTAACATTTGATTTAATTAACTTGTAAGAGTGACTGTTGTCCGCATGTCAACATTTGGTGACATATTCAGTATTACTCAGATTATGGTATATATTCAAGAACACGTATCGAGAAAGACAATTCGGATACTCGAATGAATATAAAGCGGACCCCGTATGTACGTAACTGACTCGGACTTGTACAGGATTTTACCGTATAGTTATATTATTGGATAACCATACGACCAGTGACTTTGTTCGTTATCTGTAAAATTTTGTTGATTTATAGAACATTTATCTTTATACGGATTTCATCAATTTTTCAAACTACCATCTAGTTCCCCCGTAATTTCACGTTACGATATACCTCTTGGAGAATGATGCTGCAGATAACTGGTTCACTCTAAGCTACATTTTATATTCTGGTTACAGTTTGCGTTAAGGTTCATATTTAAGAAAGTAAGTGAGAACCGAACCGTCAGTCTAAAACGAACAATCCAAGCACAATGGCAACGTCGGAACAACAAAGAAACAAAGACATAACATGAGCACGGCACAGAAAAGAAAAATTACACACACATATATAAGAACTACATGGGGCATATCAATCATCTTTAGTCAGTGAATGCGTCTTGGAGAATGATGCTTCTTCAGATGATAATTTTGCCACATTGACATATCTTTTATGATTTAGTGACTCAGGTCATAATTTACATTACTAAAGTCTCATATTTGAGAAACTACATGTGGTACATCCATCATCTCTGGTTTGTGGATGCATCGTGGAGAGTGATGCCGTTTCAGATTATTATTGACCTACAATTTATTTTTCAATGACTCAGTTAAGGTGGGACGTTACCAAATCACATGTTAAAATATTCTAATAATATTTTGTAGAAAAGAAGAACTCAGTAAGGTGTATTGGAATGTGAAATCCAAAATTGGGGGTACCGTGCATTTTTTCCCGATTTTCAAGCCTCAAAGGTGCGGAAAATGGAAGGAAAATAGCAAAGACATATAGAAAAATGCACAAAATTTGGTGTCAAATTTTTGTTGGAATCTAGAATTCGATAACCAAAAACTATTTTTCCATGACCAAAAATTAACATAATATTCTTGAGCAAAAGCGCAATCTTTTAATATGCAGTTTTACATGGGGTACCGTTCACTTAAGAGAAATATTAAAGCTCGAACACAAGCAAGACAGTAAATAAGTGCCGTTTTTATGTTGACGTCGCGTCAAGATTTAGGGACGTTGTTGACGTTCACTGTTTACAACATCTTTCTTGCATCTCGATCAAATAATTTTGCATAGTAGTGCTGAAAAAGTGTGTTTTTGTAATATGCTTGACACTGTATTTGAGTGTAATTTTACTTTCATGGTGAATACTTAGGCCTTCTTCTCACTGCGCTCAACGCAGTGTAGTATAGGTGTACAGACCATCAACAAATCGCTGTGTCAAACAAGTTTTCATAATATTGAAGCGATATTTAATGTAGGATATGTGTGAGTTCAGTGTATGTTACTTTAAACTGCTTTCTTCGTTTTTACAATCATTTTAATTTTCAAACAATATATTGCTGATAATTTCGATGTAAAACTAACACCGTTAAGCCAAGCCACAAATTTTCGATGAAATAGTAAAAAATATATGTATCATTTGAAGGTATTCCAATCTTTTACTTATAATTTTATTATATACTCTTTTTCGTTTTGGAAACCTTCCAAAAAGCATATTTTTTTATTCAAATAAAAATATTTGGTAAAATAACGAAAAGTACTACGATTTAACTTTCGGGGGTAGGGGTGTAGATTTTTGGCTTTGAATTATGAACAGATTTTTCACCTAGAGTGAAAACTAGAACTTTGACAGTCTCCTAAACTCTTTTTCATACGACTTAAAAAAAGTGATTTTCTCACAAACAGCATGTTTTTTTTCTTTTAGTCCCACATACAGAATTGTTGAAAGAAAATCCCTTAAGATAAAATATTAGAATAAGAATAAGAATTTTTATTATACTAATCAAGAACCCATAAAGGGCATTATAATACAACAAAATACAGTATGATTGATCAGACATATAATGCAACAAACAAAAATAGACCACTACTGGTCAGCTATGGCAATGAAGGATAGGACCAGAGCCTGACACATTATGCTTATGTCTTATCAATAAACTATTCTTCAAAGATGACATATATAACAATGAGCAAAATATTACAAAGAAAATGATTCATTTGGTCTCCATTTGTTCCTCATTTCAAAACATTCTGTAATAAAATTACCAAGAATCAGAGTTGGAAAATGTTTATTTGTGAAGAGCAAAAAAAAAATAATAAAGAAAAATGAAAATAAAGAAAATGTGTCCATGGGACACGGATGCCCCCGCCATACAGATATGTCGGCAAACAAGAAGTAGATGAGACTTGAAAAGGGGAGACACGGTAGTAGTGAATCGGGTCACTTTGGGCCCATAAGGCCAATGCTAAAGT
>MJUU01057644.1:3985-22799 GCA_002080025.1 Modiolus philippinarum | reverse complement strand
TGTAGACATTTTGACCTTGACCTTGCCCTGAGGACAATTTTTAAAAAAACTTTAACTTTGCTTCTAGAAGCTGGTCAATATGTGCTAGGGTGATTATATTTGGTACGTAACTTGTATATGATGAGAGCTTTCTGGAGGTACCATATTTGTAGACATTTTGACCTTGACCTGGCGTTAAGGACAATTTTTTAAGTGTTTTGTGTCGGCGTCGGCGTCAGCAAAACTTTAACCTTGCTCCTTAAGAGCTAGGATGTTGATGTTTGGTATGTGACTTCCTTTTGATGAGAGCTTTTTCTGGTACCATACTTGTAGACATTTTGACCTTGACCTTGCCCTGAGGGCAGTTTATGAAAAAACTTCAACGTTGCCTCTAGAAGGTAGGCTTTTAGTGGTAGGGTGTTCATATTTGGAATGTAACTTCCTTATGATGAGAGCTTTCTGCTTGTACCATACTTGTAGACATTTTGACCTCGACTTTGTTCTGAAGGCAATTTAAAAAAAAATGTAACCTTGCCTCTAGAGGGTAGACTTTTAGTGGTAGGGTGTTTATATTTGGTATGTAACTTTCTAATGATGGTAGCTTTCTAGTGGTACCATATTTGTAGACATTTTGACCTTGACCTTGCCCTGAGGGCGTTTTTTTTTAAATCTGTAACCTTGCTTCTAGAATTAAGTTGTTGAGTTGTAGGGTGTTGATATTTGGTATGTAACTTCCTTATATTAAGAGTTTTCATCTGGTACCATACTTGTAGACATTTTGACCTTGACCTTGCCCTGAGGGCAATTTCTTAAAAACTTTAACCTTGCCTGTAGATGGTATGCTTTAAGTGGTAGAGTGTTCATATTTGGTTTGTAACTTCCTAATGATGAGTCCTTTCTAATGGTACCATATTTGTAGACATTTTGACCTTGACCTTCTCCGTAGGGCAATTTTGGAAAGACTTTAACCTTGCTTCTAGAAGGTAGGCTTTTAGTGGTATGGAGTTCATATTTGGTTTGTAACTTTCTTTTGTTTAGAGCTTTCTTCTGGTACCATATTTGTAGATATTTTGACCTTGACCTTGCCCTTAGTGCAATTTTTTAAAAATCTTTAAACATACTTCTAGAATTAAGTTGTTTAGTGGTATGGTGTTCATATTCGGTATGCGACTTTTTTGTGATGAAAACTTTATGATGGTACTTTATTTGTAGATATTTTGACCTTGACCTTGCCCTGTAAGTCATTTTTTTTTAAACTTTAACCTTGCTTCCAGAATTAAGTTGTTTAGTGATACGTTGTTCATATTTGGTATGTGACTTTCTTGTGATGAGAGCTTTCTGATGTTACCATATTTGTAGACATTTTGACATTGACCTTGCCCTGAGGGCAATTTAAAAAAAAAAAACTCTTACCTTGCTACTAAAAGTAATTCTTTTAGTGGAAGGGAGTTCCTATTTGGCATGTGACTTCCTTGTATCACATTTAAGAATTATCAAAACATCACAATAATGAAAATGTATAACTTTCAAATTTATTGTGCATTGAGGCCGCTTTAATCTCCGGCGAGCTATGTTGTCTTCTGACAACTCTTGTTATCTAGCGAGTCCACACATCTTCCAAGATGTCCGGTCGCGAGGATCTGGACCCTCAAGGAAATGCATTAATTGCTGATCTATTTTTCTTAGAGAACTTGACAAACTTGGAACCAAATTTTGTCGAATGTTGCCGGCAAGTTTTTTCCTTATCCTAGATGACCATCAGTTTAACATTAGATCCTAAGGGAAACAATCAAATAACATATCATTTGAAACTATTTGGCCTATCGGAACCATTCTTGGTCACATTTGTCTTTTACTGGCCCCTTTTAGTTCATCTGGCCTAAAATTCCATGTGAACTTTTGCCATCACTTTGCGTCCGTCCAACAACATTTTAAAAGATCTCCTCTGAAACTACTGGGCACATTGTAACCAAAATTATCACCAGGGTATGCACTTTCAAAAGTGTGTTCGATTAGTCGGTTGGTCAAACAACATGGCCGCCATTGCTAAAAATAGGAATATATTTAGTGAATTGTAGTTTTTTGGCCAATAACTCAAAAATCGTTTTAGATATCAAAAATCTGACAGAGTAGAAATGATCAGCATGATGAGATCTACCCACCGTGCAATTTTGAAGAAAATCTGAAAACTCATCTTTGAGTTATCGCCCTTTTTCCGTAAAATTTTCAAAATTTTTCTAAAAGTGTAACAGATAGAGGTCAAGTGTAAATTGCAAAAAAATTTCAGCATTTCAAGATCTGCCCCCCTTCCCCTGAAATTTTGAACAAAATCCAAAAACCCTTGGGCGAGTTATTGCCCTTTTTTTACAGAATTTTTAAAATTTTTGTATTTTTCGTCTTTATTTCCAAAACTATAGAAGATGAAGGTTAAGCGTAAATTGATGAAATGTTTGCCATGCTGTGGCGACTTCAAAACTGGTGTTGAAAAATTGTTCGTTGATCGCAATTTTCAAATTGGCCGACAAAACTGCTGGAATAATTCAACATTGTCCGATTTCAATGAAATTTGGTTTCCAAAAAGATGCTGATGTTATGACTTCAAAACTTGCGTTTAAACTTTTTGTTGACCGCCATTTTTAAAATGGCAGCCAAAAAAGCGGGAAAATTCAACATTGTCCGATTACAATGAAATTTGGTTTCCAAATAGGTATTGATGTCACAACTTCAAAACTGATGTTAAAAATTGTTCGTTGACCGCCATTTTCAAAATGGCCACCAAAAAAGGCAGGAAAATTTTACATTGTCCAATTTCAATAAAATTTGGTTTCCAAATAGATATTGATGTTGCGACTTCAAAACAGGTGTTGAAAATTTTTCGTTGACTGCCATTTTCAAATGGCCACCAAAAAAGGCAGGAAAATGCAACATTGTCTGGTTTCAATGAAATTTTGTTGCCAAATAGGTATTGATGTCACAACTTCAAAACCCATGTTAAAAATTGTGCGTTGACCACCATTTTCAAAATGGCCACCAAAAAGGGCGGGAAAATGTAATATTTTCCGATTTCAATGAAACTTGGCTTCCAAATAGGTATTGATGTCGCAACTTCAAAACTGATATTAAAAATTGTTGGTGGACCGCCATTTTCAAAATTTTGAAAATGGCCGCCAAAAAGGCTCGAAAAATTCATCATTGTCCGACTCAATAAAATTAAGTTTCCAAACAGATATTGATGTTGCGACTTCAATCCGGTGTTGAAAATTGTTCGTTGACCGCCATTTCCAAAATGGCTGCCAAAATAGGCGGGAAAATGGAATGTCCGATTTCAATGAAATTTGGTTACCAAATAGATATTGATGTCGCTACTTCAATCCGGTGTTGAAAATTGTTTGTTGACTGCCATTTTCAAATGTCTGCCAAATAAGGCGAGAAAATTCAAGATTGACCGATTTCAATGAAATTTGGCTTCCAAATAGATATTGCTGTATTAACTTAAAAATATGGTGTTAAACATTTTGGTTGACCGTCATTTACAAAATGATGTCTCAACTTCAAAACTGTCGAAAGTGGTCCTTAGCAAGAACTTTTTTGGTCAAACATGTGCAACAAAGAAATATAGTAAAACATGGTCAGACTTTAAGTACAGTTCAAGATATATTGGTGGTGTTCGAGCTACGGAAGTTGAAGAAGCTGAAGTTCAAATGTATAACTTACAATGTTAGCTTGATTGTGGCAAATGAAAGCCAGGTGAGCGATACAGACTCCTGGGAGCCTCTGGTTGGAAATTCTTTCCGCTAAGTCCGCATCAGATGCAAAATTGCCTCCAGGGGCTAACCTAGTTTTGACACGAGTCAATGTGGAAATGCATCCAAAGATCTTTAAAGCCACAAATCCAACTGGAAATAAATATAGTCACAATAGTCATTTGCATGTCCCTTTGGAAAATGTGTGTAAGCGGTACCTCATCCAAAATTGCAACCAGTGTGAAAAAAGTTTTACGGTCAACCCTACGAAAATTACAGCCAAAGACATCTACTGAAACCTGAACTATGTCCAGTGCTCTACACCACTTACCCACCTGGGCTATATAAAATAAAGCTTTCAGTAACCGGGGTCATTCCTCCTCGTAGGAAATCTAGAGTTGTAATATTGTACACCAGTAGTATATAGGGACAGTTAACCACGGATTTGAGGAGGTGGTGCCGGAAGTGACATAGACAGGAAGTGATATCACCGGAAGTCACGGAAGCGGAAGTCATGTGACCTGAACACGAAGTAATTGGTTGCGCAAGCGCAACCGGAAGTGGTCCTGTTTGAAACCCTATTCGGCCATATTGACCGGAAATGACGTGTAGGAACAACACATGACTCTGCAGGGATGTAATGGGAAGATATTGGAGTATGTAAGCGCGACCGGAAGTGGTTGTCCCCAGGTGTAGACCGGAAGTGGTCTTATTGGAAGTCCTATTTGTCCGTTTTGATACGAAATAACTAAATATCGAAGTTACTGTGAATTTTGTTTCTGCATATGCGCATTTCGACAACTTATGTCTCTTCAGTGCAGATAAAATATATAACTTTTGTTTTGACACGAGTCAATGTGGAAAAGCATCCACAGATCTTTAAAGCCACAAATCCAACTGGAAATAAATATAGTCACAATATTCAATTGCATTTCCCTTTGGAAAATGTGTGTAAGTGATACCTCATCCAAAATTCCGGTCTACACCTGGGGACACCCACTTCCGGTCGCGCATGCATACTCCAATATCTTCCCATTACATCCCTGCAGGGTCATGTGTTGTTCCAACACGTCATTGCCGGAAATGACGTGTTGGAACAACATGTGACTCTGCAGGGGTCTTGTGAAGCCTTATTATATTACGCATGCGCGACCGGAAGTCGGGTATTTTCCCTAATCCGAACGACTCGGGCGTGGTCGTTCGGATGTTTTCGGAAGTTGTCGTATTGTTTTTCTGTGGGTGTCTTCTGTCGGGTCCGAGTTCGTATCCTACTTTTGCATCTCACCTTTCCAACACATTAGCATTAATATTCTATAAAGCTGTGCGCAACACTATTATCTATATAGAAATCACAACGTCTGTCCAACTAATCATGTACCTTGACAGCGCATGTACACCTAAACGGCTGTTTTGATTTGGATGAAATAATACACGGTTGTAGAATCCCACATGAAGATGTTCATGGTGTATGAAGTAAGATTATTTGAATTATAAGGTTGTTGCTCAAAATTTTAAAGGGGGTGATAAATCAATTTTTGAAAAAGGGTAGTAATATCATATCAATACTTGTTAGCTCAACCGGCTATAACCATGTTGACCTTTTGCTTTCATTTGGAGTCAGTCGTAAACTATTCAAAATCCTCCTCTGAATTTACTTTATCTTTAATCCAAACTTGGCCTGCATCATCACCAGGGTATGTAGTTAAAAAATATGTTCAGATATTCTGAGACCAAAAAATTTTGGCAAATTACTCGAAATCGTTGCAGATATAAAAAAAAAATCTGATACAGGTATAAATTTTGGCACGACAAGATCTACGTACCCTGCAATTTTGAAAAATCTGATGACCCATTTTAGAGTTATTGTCCTTTTCCGTATAATTTTCAAAGACACATAAAAAATGAACAACAAAAACCCAATAAAAAACCATGGGTGTGATCAGTTGCACCGGTAGAATAAGGATCTCCTTTTTCTAATAAGACATCCGCCATGTTGAACATGTCAAGTCCGGTAGTCGAGTCTTGAAAATCCGGTAAAGGAAAAATACCTTAGTGGCAAAAAGAGAGATCTGTTGGGAAACGGATATCCCATAACAATATCCCCATGGCAATTTTTAAGAAAATCTAAACACCCATATTGGAGTTATTTGAGTTATTGCCCTTATTGGTCAACTGTTTTGTAATTTAAGAACGCGTATCTCTTTTTTATATATTTAAAAAACAGTTTAAGATAGAGGTTAAGTTTAAAATGCCAAAATGGTCAGCAGTTATTTCCCATTTGACATTTTTGTGATTTTACATATTTATATTCCGTAAACGAAGCCTCTCTGTCCATCTGTGTGTCCGTTTGTCCATCCGTCTCTCTGTTTGTCCGTCCGCAAATATGGTAATTGTATAAATTCAACTCCTCTTTCAGGTTTTTACCGAAAGATCTGTAGAAACATTGCAGGGTTTTCCGATATACATTGAACGTTTGTACCTTATATTTTTGTTTCATTTTATGAATATTTCTTGATTATATAGATAGTTAAACTGGTTATTTTTGACAAAAATCTAAAGACAGGGTACCACTTTTGTGTAATCAATTTCTCTCGAAGCTTTTCATCAAGAGGTCTAACAATGCAAAATTTCTGTATATACCTTTAACATGCGCACCTCGTATTGTGGGGAAATGTTATAATTTGTTCTGGACTTTACAGGTAGTTGAAATCGTGATACGTCATTTTATCGCTAATTTGTTTGATTTTCAATTGTTCCCGAGCGACGATATTTCTATTATTACTGCACTGCGCTGATATGAACATATTATCGTCAATCACTATGGAATTAGCAATAGCGTATTAATACGACGTCGCGTGACGTTTCGTGAAAAAAATAATCCCAAGAAAGTGATCGCCATATCTAACCAAAATTATATATTTAACCTAAAAAACATTTCTGTTGCAAAACAAACATATAATTGGTATTTATCAATAACAGAATTAGCGATAAAAATACTATTAGTAATTTGTTTTGCTCGGATGGATTTCTCAGCTAGTATTGCATCTCGTGCTAACGCACTCGATGCGATACAAGCTGAGAACTCCATACTCGCAAAATAAATTACTAATAGTATATATTTCTTGCAGTGTTTTATGGGAAGGGTACACATATTGTGTAATGAACTTATCTGACAGCTTTTTAACAACAGGTTTTAAAATCTGCAGGGTGTTTATTTTGGTTGCGTTTTATATTTTTCGGGATTTTACAGATGTAGAATTTAGTCATTTTCCGGCAGTATTCTATGTGTAGAATAGACATTTTGTGTAATCGAACCCTCACACCGCTTTAACCAAATAGGTCTAAAACTTTGCAGAGTGTAGAGTATACCCCCTTTTCTTGTTGCATTTTATCATTTTTTCCTGATTTATGGTCTTATTGAACTTACGTTATTTTGGACCATTTTCTATAGGCAGAGTATCAATTTTGTGTAGTCAACTCTTCTCACAGTTTTTTACTCAAGAGGTTAAGCTTTACAGAGTGTTTTTTATACATTGAACATGTGCACCTCCTATTTTGGTAGACATTTATGATATTTTCCAGATTTTACTGATATTCCATCGAGGGGATATTTATAATCCTATAAAGGTCAATTCTAGTGTGTCTTATATTTACCATTTAGGTTTTAGATATTTGTCAAGTTTAAATTTAAAGAAAATGTAAATGCATTTATACATGAAGATGTTATTGTTTTTATTGTTTTTTTCTCGTGTTTTAATATGTTGCCCATTGTTTTTCAAAATACTGTTTGAGATAGGTGTTAATTTTATTGCTAAAATTTCAGTTGAGATATTGCTAATATGTTCAGCGCATCAAAATCTATCCACATGGCAATTTTGAGGAAATTGTGGATACCCATATAGGAGTTTTTGCCCTTTATTGTTAATTTTTTATCTGATTTTACATATTTCGTCTTAAATTTCAAAAACAGTTGGAGATAGAGGTAAGTTTAAGATAAAAAAGATGTTCAGTATAGCATGGCAATTTGGAAGAAAATCTAAATACCCATATACATTCAGGAATAATGGCGTTTTATTTGTCCAATTGTTGGTGATTTCATAAATTTTGTCTTGTATTTTAAAAAGGATTTGAGGTAATGTTCAAGTACAGTATAAATCGCAAAAAAGTTCAATTTGTCAAAGACTACATTTTATTGAACATTATTTAGTTGCCCTACTTTATCGAAGATGGCCGCCAGCGGGGAACTTAGTTAAACATTTGACCCTATAGGAAAACAAATTAAAAGATCTTCTCTGAAACTACTAAGTCAATTGCAACCAAACGTGGTCACAATAGTCCATAGTTGGCCCCCTAGTTGTAAAAAGTGTATGGAAAGTCTACATTTCATCCACGATGGGCAACGGGGAACATAGTTTAACAATGGACCTATGGGACAGAAACCTTCTCCTCTGAATGAAAAAATGTCAATTGCATCCAAACCTTGGTCACAATAGTCCTTGGGTGGTCTCCTTTGAACAATGCAAGGCAAGTCTGCACTTCATCCAAAATAATCACCAGATGGGAACATTGTATAACATTAAATGCTGTAGGAAAATACATTCAGAGATCTCTGATAGTATTAGGCCAATTGTTACCAAACTTGCTCATAATAGTCCTTTTTGAACCGCTTTTGAAAAATGTGTACAGCAATTTGGCTTACAACCAAGATGCCTGCCAGAGAGGAACAGTTTAACATTGGACCCTATAGGAAAGCATTCAAAGATCTCTTCTGAATCTACTTGGCCAATCAGAACTAATCTTGGTCACACTAGTCCTGAGTTGGCCCTTCAAAAGAAAGTAACCAGCAAACACTTTCTTCTTCCAAAATGGTTGCCATCAGCATAAAAAGTTCAACATGGAAGCAAATAATATCAATGTCTATTAAAATACATTGTACTTCCACATAAGGCCCTCTATTATTGAGGTAATTCGAACTGTCGATGTCAACTATGGCACAGGTGTGCGATACAGGCTCTTGAGAGAAACTTGTATCATGTCCTTACTTGTACTCTGTCCTAACGCTAGGGTTTGCATTTGCCATATTGATTCAGTGTTAAGGGAGAAGAGGGTATAATGGCTGCCAATCGACAACAGCTCTAGTTTTTCATTGGATTTCGATGAATTTTTTTCTTTTGATTCTTTTGGGTTTGTTTTCGGTGGTATGTAAACGGATTTGACACAGTTCTTACCATTTCAGAGCTAAGAGGGGTCAAAGATGCTAAATTTGCAATTTTTCAAAATATGAAAGTTCTTTATATTTCATTGGATTTCTTGTCGTTTTTGTCTTTTAGTAGTATATCAACAGATATGCTGTTGCTTTTACCGTTTCCGAGCTATATTGGGTTAAAGGGGCACAAAACTGAATTTTTTCAAAATATGTATTTTTTAAAAATTTTTCATCGTATTTCAGTGGGAGATGTCATCCGTTGTTCGTCCGTCTGTTAGCTTTTTATATGTTCATTAACCATTGAAACTGCTGCACCGAACTTTACAGTACAGAAATGTGTGGATGGTCCGATCTAATAATAACATTGTCATAAGCGTATAGTTTAGCACTGGACCTTCTGTGACAATCATTATTTTCATTATCTACTTTGAAAAGGCTACTACAGTTTGGTGCAGTCATAACCTCTCAGCTCCTTTATATGACTAAGAATTTTTGTAGAAAACACACAGTTCTAAAAACAAACATTGTCAAGTAAGTGAGAACCACCCCGTCAATCCAAAACGAATAATCCAAGGACAATGGCAACACCGGAAACAAAAAAGAAACAGAGACACAACATGAGTACGGCACAGAAAAGAAAAATGAAGATACACATTCACAAAGATGAACAACACGGACCCAATAAAAAACCATGGATGAGATCAGGTGCCGCTGTAGAATAAGCATCTCCTGCTTCTTATAAGACAGCCGCCGTGTTGAACATGTCAAATCCGGTAGTAAAGTCAAATCCGGTAGAGGAAAAACAAACTTTAGTGGCAAAGAGAAAGATCTGTTGTCATCTGGGAAACAGATATCTCATAGCGGTCCACAAGATCGTGATGTCGACCGTAAAACTTCTGTAGTGATGACCTCAAGTTATGGGCAACATAACCTTGCTTAAGTAGCCTATTTGTAAGCAACCGTGCTCTATCAAGGAAGTCACAGTATCGAACACAGGCTCTTGAATAGCGACTGAGCTGGGAGATGTAAACTCCATATGCCGGCATGTTGGGATGTTGCTACAAAGAAAAGGGAAGTTTACTGTTGGAAAGGTGAATCATCGCGTTTGTCTTACAGCTTTATAGTTAAAAGTCTACCTCTGTTGTCAATTTCGAGATGAAGGACAAGGAACGAGGCTGATCGATGTAGAAGTGTCTGTGGTATCCTTAATTTCGAGCTCTTTTGGATAGATCATATGTAGAACATCACCAAAGCAGTGACAAAATATCATCTATATAACGGAAGCTAAAATTGAAGGATTGGGCCAGTTTTTTATCTTTATTTTGAAGAGACCCTTCGATGAATTCAGCCTCACAAGAGTGAAAAAACAGATCGTCTAGGAGAGGCGCACAGTTTGTGCCCATATGAAATCCGAGAGTCTGTTGAAAAACAAGTCCTCCAAACTGGACAAATATATTGTCGATCAGAAACTCAAGCATTTTAATCACTTCTTCCTCTGTATATTTTTTCTCCGATTCGGAGTCGTTTTTCACAAAGTAGGCTTGATCTCTACCTACAACAATATGTACCTATATCTTCGCTCACCGTTCTTATGTGAGAAACATTTCAGCCGAGATTTTAGTTGTTCATGAGGAATAGTAGTGTAAAGTGTGGAGAAGTCGAAAGTTTTAATGTTGTCACAGTGTGATTATGATCTAGAGTTTAAGATGTCAAGTAGATCTTCAGAGTTTAATCCACATTTCATTTACACCGCTTCTTGAAAAGCAAGTATCACAGTATTTTTGAAGGCCCTCTTTAACAGCTGTCAAGATGGAGGTTAAAAATTTAGATATAGGTTTTGTAGAGCATTTGGCAGATCCAGCGATGTATCGTTCTTTGCATGGGCATTTATGTAATTTCGGTACCCAGTACACAGAGGGAGATCTGTGTCTTCATCCTTGGTGGAAATCCCGAAGGAAAGCAAAACAGATTGATGGTTCTGTAATATCTCCTCCTTTGACAGATTAGTAGCTGCGTAAGTTGGATTGCCGCTGGAATTATCAATGCCCAGTTCTTTCTTTAAACAATTTATATAATGGTTTTTGCAAATAAAAATGATATTATTTGGGGCCTTATCGGCAGGATCGACGACATATTTGTCATGAAAGGAGAACAAGTAACTGGCCACATCAGCATTTTTGAAAATAGATGATAATTTAGTTCTCATTGACCCTCATAGCTGATTGATTCGTTTGAGAATCATTGACCTCACAGTCTTAATCCACTCCGAGAGGGAATCAAGGTCTTCATCTTGTTCACGCTTAATCCATTTTCCGGTGTAGTCCTCTACAGCATTCATATGAAGTTTCCAGTTCAAGATCTGTTCTAAAAACAGTCATCGCCAATTGTTCTAGAATAAACGCTGGATCTTCTTTGTAAATCTTTCATTTTCATCATCTTGTTTGAAAATGTCAAAACAAATTTAACTAAGCGACGAAAGTATATGAAGCTCACGAACATAAGTCTTCAAATACATGGTAGAACCAAACAATTCAATAACGCTTTTACTGTTGTTCTTCATCTTGAAGTCAACGTGAAGCCTTCCATAATGAGATTTAGTCATACCCCATAGTAAGATATAGATGGCTCGTAGCAATGGTTTGAGAAGAAATAATTACTAATTGTCGAACAATGCCACATCCATGTCTTATAAAGCCTACAAATGCGGTATCGTCAACAAGCATAACCAGAGGCTCCCAGGAGCCTGTATCATTCACCTGGCATTCAGTTGCCACAATCAAGGTCACATTATAAGTTATAAGGGTGATCTGGTGATCTTCAGTCTCTCAAACTTTCGTAGCTCGAACACCACCAATATCTTGAACTGTATTTAAAGTCTGATCATGTTTACTGATATTTCTTTGTTGGGCTTTTTTGACAAAAAACGTTCTTGCTAAGGACCACTTTCAACACCGGTTTTGATGTAGTGACATCAATATCCAATTGGATACCTAATCTAATTGAAATCAGATAATATTGAATTTTCCCGACTTTTTTGACGGCCATTTTGAAAATGACAGTCAACAAACAATTTTTAACATCAGTTTTGAAGTTGCGACATCAATACCTATTTGGAAACCAAATTTCATTGAAATCGGACAATGCTGAATTTTCCCGCCTTTTTTGGCGGCCATTTTGAAAATGGCGGTCAACGAACTATTTTCAACACCAGTTTTGAAGTCGCCACAGCATGGCAAATATTTTGTCATTTTACACTTGACCATCATCTTCGAAAATTTTAAAAATTCGGTGAAAAAAGGGCAATTACTCCTTAAAAGATTTATGGATTTACTTCAAAATTTCAGGGAGGGTAGATCTTGATACGCTTACCATTTTTGCAATTTACACTTGACCTCTATCTGTTACACTTGTTGAAATAAAAAATTAAAAATGCAAAGAAATAGACCATATCCGACCTATGGTATTAGGAAATACCAGATTAATTTTCAATACGTCATAGTATAGAACACGTCACGTCATAGAGCCTAAAAGGTCATGAAGTTGGTCACATGGGGCGGACACGTTTGTGACGTAGGGCGGACAAACAACAACTGGTGAATCTGAATACCAGAACTCGGATATGGTCTATTGAAAATTTTACGGAAAAAGGGCTTTAACTACCCAGATGGGTTTCAGATTTTCTTAAAAATTGCATGTAGGGTAGATCCTATCATGCTGATCATTTTTACCCAGGTCAGATTTTTGTCTCGCCCGCGACGAAAGTCGCGAAAGCGAGACATAGCGATCCAACATTCCGTCGTCGGCGTCGTCGGTGTCGTCGGCGTCGTCGTCAACATTTATTTTAACCCTGTGGTTAAAGTTTTCTAAACATCATTATCTTCATCAAATCTTTATGGAATCATTTGAAATTTGGACAGAAGCAAGAAAATGGTCAGAAAATTACGTCTAGCTGAAAAATTTGGAAATTTTTATTTAGTTTTTGCGCATTTTTTCCGTATTTCGACATAGTTTTTTTGCGCAAGAAATTTATTTTAACCCTGTGGTTAATGTTTTTTAGAAGTCACGGGAAGTTATTTAATTTTATTGGAATTTCGCAAAAAGTGGGCAAACGTAAGTTGATGGTCAGAAAATTACCTCAGAACTGAAAAAAATAGAATTTTTTTCTGTTTTTTCTGTATTTTTCCAAATTTGGACTTAGTTTTTTTTCTAAAAAATTTCTATGTTAGTTGTTAAGAAGTAGAACAGAGTCTTTGAATCTTAATAGAATTACATTGAAATTGACAGTCCTGCATAAAATAAGCTGATGTGTAACAGGCTGTTGGAATTTTGATTCCGGTTCCAACTTTGGTAAATTTCCTGAAAATGTCAAAGATCAATAATTTTTGAAATTTTTGCATTCAGTTCCAAATTTAAACAATGCTTTAATATCAAGCATAATTTTTAACACTAAAGAATTAAATAAAATAGTTCGAACTTTGGTAAATTTCCTGAAACTCTCAAAGACAGGCTATTTTTGGAAATTCTTCTTAGCAACAATGCTTTTTTAATAAATTTGAATCAAACCAACAATACGGAAATGAATTGCCAAGGTTTTTGATTCCAGTTTTGGTTTACATACCTGGAACTCTCAAAGACCTGTTAATTTTTGGAATTCTACCTAGCAACCATAATTTTTTTGGTTCCTTTCAGTTAAAATGATGATTTTCAAAAGTCAAATTGCAAAAATATTTCATTCTAATTTTGGTAAATTTCCTGGAACTCTCGAAGACCTGTTATATTTTGGAATACCTAGCAACCATATCTTTTTCAATTCCTGACATTTATAAGGATCATTTTCAAAATTCAAATTGCAAAAACCTTTGATTCTTATTTTGATAAATTTTCTGCAACTCTCAAAGACGTATTATTTTTTTGGAATCCTACCTAGCAACCAAAACTTTTAAGTTTCTTTCAGTTATAATGATCATTTCCAAAAGTCAAATTGCAAAAATCTTTGATTCTTTTTTTGGTAAATATCCTGAAACTCTCAGAGATCTGTTATTTTTTGGAATTCTACCTAGCAACCATATCTTTTTCAGTTCCTTACAGTATGAATAATTATTTTCTACAGTGAAATTTCTAAAATCCTGGATTCCAATCGTGGAAAATTTTATAAAACTTATTTTTTGAATTCTGCTTAGCAACCAAATATTTTTTGCAAACATTTCATTGAAAACAGTTTTTAAAAAATTAGCTGATACCAATTTTAGTATGGAAGTCTCTAAGATCAGATATTTCTTGAAATTCTGCCTAGCAACCTCATCTAAATATAGGCCAAATTATAATGACAATGTAGTGAGCGGGCGAGACATTAGGTTCCGCGGAACCTTTACGAATTTTTTATATCTGTAACGGTTTTCGAGTTATTAGCCAAAAACTGCAATTTACCCCTATGTTCTATTTTTAGCAAAGGCGGCCATGTTGTTTGACAAGTAAACTAATCAACACAATTTTGAGAACCCATACCCTGGTGATGATTCAAGTGAAGTTTGGTTACATTTGACCCAGCGGTTTCACAGACGGACGATAGACGACAGATGACGGACGCATGGTGATGGCAAAAGCTCACATGGCCTTTAAGGCCAGGTGAGCTAAAAAGCGCTCTTACAATCACTGTCATCAGTCACACGACAAAAGTACAAGTTGCCTAAACAAGTGGACAGATACAACATTTAGAAAAAACATACAGCACTCAGTAAGTCAGCTGTAGAAAACTTGATGTTAAAAAAATAGGGAGATCAGTTCACAACAAACAGGTGGTCAAAATAATTATATAAATTACATAAATGATAAAAAGTATGCTAGAATAGACTGTACTGGAATGGTGTAGGGAAAGGAAATTCCTTGACATAGTTTAATTTTTAAGGTCGGATCCACTGGCCGCGAAAGCGGAACTTAGTTTAAACATTAGATCCTGTTGTGGAAAATCGTACATCTTATCATCTCTGAAACTACCGAAGCCACTTTAACCAAACTTTTCAGGAATATTGTGTTGAAGGGTTTCACAAAATATTGCCCATTTGGCTTCTATTCGAAATATCTATCTTTATATAGATTGCTCATTTTGTTCCCACCCGAAAAAAACCACGGCAGCCAGGGCGGAATATATATAGTTTAACATTGGATCTATGGATAATTATATATTTCACTATCTTCTCTGACACTTATGAAGCAAATTTAACTAAACTTTACTGCAATGGTGTAAGGATTAAAATGCTTGTTCAACTGGATATGGTAAAAAAGCACCACTACAAATAGAGACATATCTCAACATTAGATCCATGGGAGTAACATTAAAAACACTCAGCATAGGTATAGCTTAGAATTAATGAAAGGAAGATAACAGGAAACACCTACAATGGCCGACCATTACAATCACATGTCACAATCAACCAGGGAACTGCACACGAGAAACAACGAAATGACAAAAGACAAACAAAGATAACGATAGGAACTCGGGATAGCCGGACTTGGTACCGGCACTGGCAACAGCCAGTGGTAGGGTTAAACCGGTTTATGGCTACCCAAACCTCCCCTTTCTCTATCCCGTTTCCCTATAGTATAATAAACATACAAATAAAACCCAATACAGGTAGACCCAATCTTGAAAAGGAAAGAATAGACAAAACGTAATTTAGAAAGATGGGCCGAGGAATGCTCGCCGCTAAACTGCCGGCTAGCTCAAGGAGCCTAGTCTGCTGGTAAAACACTGTCGCACTACGGAATAAAAATCAAATTCAAAACTTCCCGGAGGGTTTGGTAAAGAATCATCATGGATTTCAGTAGACATCGGCAGTATCAGTGAGAGGCCAGTATAATTGTAAAATCTTCAGGTCATTGGATCCCAAAGCCAATTTAACGGAATTATGAAGAATATCTGGTCAATATCCCCTATAACGTAAAGAATGTAAGTTACGTCCCAGTTTTTCTGGATTTTTTTATCATTTTTTGACATTTTTCAACAACATTTCAATAAAAACGAGGGTGAGAAATGCCTTTAGTAATAAACTGTTTCCGAGTCGCATTATACTTAGATACCAAATATTCATATCTTCTATAAAACTTCTTAAATGTGTTTATCAATCTATGAAATCTGTAACCTTGTTGTAATAGTTTGGATGTGATAGTAAGGTTACGTTCATTAAAGTGGTCAAGAGTAGATCAGACGCGTGCGAATCGTACCTGTTGAGATATATACACCCCGTATGATGGTGCTGCAGGAACGTCGCCATCAAGAAAAGGGAAATCAGCCTGAGTTTCTGAACCTTTGGATAATATACTAATTTCAACATAAACATAAAGGTCTCAATTTCGTTGGTTTGGTCAAGATATGTCATGCTTGTATCGAGACTTATTTTCATACTGATATCCCCACCTTAAACGTTTTTAATACAGATTTTCGGACCATGATACTTGACTATTCTGACGTCAAGACCGTCTGATTAACGCTAGTAGAAGTATGACTCCACTAAATACTTTTATAAGCGGCCACCATAACGTTTCACGAATTTTCTAAAGAACCTTACTCCCTTAATGCGGCATTAGGGTTGTCGAAGTACCAGGTCTACCTATTAACATGTCAAATAATGATTAAACTTCTAAAATGAAAATTTCTATCACTTCTCCCCACTGTGGAAGTGACTATTCTGACAAACATCCTGCGTCATACACGTCCTCGTTGATGAAGCAACAAAATAGGGAAAAATCACTTTTGTTGTCATCAAAAAGTTATATGATAATTCCGGAAATGTTCCATGATCAAATGAACAAATAAGGCACGGACTACTAGTATTTGATTTTCAGGGGGGGGGGGGGGGGGGNGGGGGGGTTGCTCGGATTCTCATCCAAGCCGGGTCAGTTTTTTCCTCTCCTACTTTGCTGGCCAGATTTTTTTTGCCCGTCGTATGCACTTTACTGGCATAGTTTTATCGGACAGGATCAAGGCCAGGTTTTTTTTCAACACAGGTGCTTTTCATAGCTGTAGCCCAACGAAAGTAACATGGATTTGTTTGTACACTTGTACTTCTTTTGACAATGTCAACCCTGAGTGGAACATATCAATCCTGACCCCTAATAGCATTTCGTACTATTATTTTCACCTTCGTTTTGCTACAAAACTCTAACCCCTTAAAAACCTGAGGCTTCATTCCGTGTATGGCACTCGGCAGATGTCCTTGGTACTGGATTTGACTTCCTATTTCGATATTTTTTGGAAATGAGTACTTCTTTTTAGACTTCTTTTGGATTATAGCTTTCCTTATTATTTGATTTTAATGCTGCTGATGAGAGGTTACTACTTGGAAACATGTGTACAGCAAAGCGAAATTTACAGCTTTTTTGCAACTTCGGTATATTTTACATTTTCAACACAATCCTTCACGGAATTGCAATATCAAATACATATCAACACTCGCAGAGGATTCAGTTCAAGCCATGTGCATACTTACAAAACACAACGTGTGTTGGGTGGTAATTGTGGTAATGAAATATTGAAGAAGGTATACCGTTGTCTACTAAGGTTCACAAATGAATAAGTTTATTAAATATTTACATTTATTTTTCACTACCATTCAAAGGCTTCCCACTCTAATTTCATAATGGAGATATTTTGTAATCAATGTGATTCAAAAGAGGGTAATTTGCCGTAATTAAACAGTCAATAAATAAATTTACAACGCATATTTACCGAGTCACCACTAATTTGTGTTTAAATACAACAATTATGCTATATAAATATTACCTATCGTCTTGATTACGCAAGGGTTTTAACAGCCACGTGTTCGAACAAACAATATTAATTTAGTAAAATTATTAATATTATATATTAATGAGTCGAGTAACTGTTTGAAAATCTGTCAGCAATTAAAAAATTTCAAAAACTACTACGCAGATAATCCAGTCACCATGGAACATTTCATAAGCATTCATGAAGCTTAATATAAAAAAATCACTATGATCCTGAACAACACTTGGATAGCGCAATCATGCTGCACAAACTTTGTATAGTTTCACTAGCAATATCATTCGTAAGTAATTCAATATTTATATTTGTATATTTGTTGTTTTTCCTTTTTTTTAATTTCAGAGATTAATGATCTATTAATAACTTATGTAGTTGTTTATCTATCATTCTTTCTATATCCCCTATTAAGCTGGGAAATGTCTAGGTTAAGGTTAATGTGTTAAAAAAAAAAAAAAAAAAAAAAAAAAAAAAAACTTTACATAAACATTTTTCTGAGCCGTGACAAAACACTATCCAATGTAACTTTGAATAAGAATATTGTTAACATTTTTCTCAACGGAGCTAAACCGGACTAAACTTATAACGAGAACTCTTCTTACATATACCATTCGTCGAGAACTCCACTTAAACAGGGGTGTATATATAGATGTTTTAATCAAAGGTACAATAAATCTAAATATCAAACATATCAGATTATTGATTATTTGAAAAAAAAAAAAAAACATTTAGAAAATACAAAAACAGTTGATAACAATGTAACGGGCGAATTACTGGGCACTATTAATAACCAAGTCCAGCTCTAGAGTTCACTGCCTTTATTACTGTGTAGATATAACCCTTTAAATATAACAATAATAATATAAAAACATAGGTAATCAACGATTACAAAGTTCGCCTCGTTATGGCACATGGACACAGAAACCCAATTTCGCCAGGGTGCTCATTTACCATCCCTTATACAAAGGCTAAATGATCTTACCATGTACAGTTATGGAGACCTGAATTCCGACATAAACGGAAAAGTGACCTAATTTTGCCTGGATGCTGACCTACTGCCAAAGATGCATGCACATGCAAGGTTAGATGATCCTACCATGTACAGTT